>JAQGAA010002529.1:0-12490 GCA_034696425.1 Isotoma viridis | reverse complement strand
CAGAGCAGGTAGTGCCTCAGACAAATCTTTCTGTGCATCTTCTGCAATGGCCTGAGTTTCCATTGCTTTTTCCTAAATCAAAAAATCAAATTATCATATATTACCAACTGCTGTTATGGACTGCAGCTTTTTAAAAGATTTTAAATGGAAACCTTAGCCGCAGATTCTTCGGTTTGAACATTTTTTCGAACAATATCTGCAGCCGCTTGATCTTCAGCCAGACGAATCATCAAGTCTTCTACAGCTTGAGATTTTTGAACTAAAACTGGTTCTAGGTCATTTAGCTCTATCCGCATTTGCTTGACTATTTCATTGGTTTCCAAAAGTTTCTATAATTCAATTCAAAATGTATATTTAAGCTTTTTCAAATTCCTAGCTGATAGCACAATGCGTAATTAATCATCATTTTATAGTATTTGTGCCTAACCGTTAAACCATTTTGAATTCTGGCTTTGCCCTGTAGGATTTTATCCCTTTGCTCGGTAAGCATTTTCGAATACAAATTGATAAGCTCCAAGTACGAGCTCGGGGTTGTATAGTATCGACGTCTCATCTCTTCATAATATCTTTCTGCCATTGTGGTCACACTCTGTAAAAATACATTATTAATTTTCTTGTAGATATTTGTGTACAATTTATCCCGACTGATTTATAAAATGTAAAACAATTGCCTCATGAACGTGAACACATGCATCTGCCATGGATTCTGCAGAAATGTTCCCCAACTGGATCTTTCCCATTAAAGTGGTAGCGACCGAAAGAAGAGCCTCGGTTGGCCATTCAGAAAACCAGTTGATTGTACAGCAGTTGACCAGGGACGGAAACATTCGACATCGGATTCTGTTTATATTTATACGTTTTTGGTATTATTTAAAATTTTAAGCATGGGTGATTTTCGTAATTTTGATAAAAAGTTATCAAACCGGAAACTATCTCCCACAGGACTCATACACAACACAATATGAAGGTTAGATCGAATTCTTCGAATGAAGTAATCGTAGATTTTATCTCGATCCGTTTCAGGGATCCCAAGAGATTTCGCATCAGCTCTCACTCCAGAAAGTAATCTTTCCATATCTTCTGGCTCTAATAGATTTGGCACCTCGCCTATTTAAAAATTTAATAGATGTTTTGTATTACAAAATTGAACACTAGTTTCTTAGTCTATTGATATCAAACCTGAATTCAAAATGTTGTTGATATCTTCTAAAAACTCCTCGTACGCAATTTGCGTATCCGTGAAAAGAAACACAATTGGCTCATTCTTCAGCCCAGCTACTTCATAAAGCTTCTTGAGATCATCATGAAACGATGAATAATCATATCCTCTCATCAACTCAATTTGAAAGCATCTAAAAACAAAAGAAATATATTTTTAATAGAAAATGAATTGCAACAACTATGAATTGAAACACATTTACAGAGTCGAAATTACTTGTATCCGGAAATGTAGGAGCTTAATTTAACTAAACTCTGTTTTCCTGTTCCACCAACTCCGACTAGAAGAGCATTTCCTCGATCAGTTCTTAAAATCCTAGCTACTCGAGCAACTTGTTCCGCTGCGTCGTAGAAGAAAACGAGGTTCATTTCTTTGGAAGTCTCTACATTGTACTCGTCCAAGTAATCCTGAGTTTTTGAAATAAATTTAATGCTTGTAAATGCTTTGGAATAAATTTTACACAAATTATGAGCTTTTGCATTACCGTTAAAACTTGTTTAAGTTTTTCTTTGTTTACGATTTCGTCATAAACTCTATCTTCTTTATTTAACCCCATTTTCATAAAATCTCCAAAAATGATCCCTTTAGTTTCTTCTACACTGATTTTTGATTTAAATACTGTTGAGCATATTTCTGCTAAACTATTACTAAATAATACTCTGTCTTCCTCAGTTGTCAACCGATCGTGAAAAACTCTCATGCATTCGTGGTAATACAACCTGAAAAAAGCATTAGCATCAAAGAAAAATTTAATTAGTCGAAGATTTCACAGAAAAATGCATTAATCATCTATAAATACCTGACCATGTTGGGTTTGGTCACAAGAACCCCTTTATTAGCCTGTAAAATTCCTTGAATACATTTGGAGAGATCTCTCATATTGAAAAGGTAGTGAGCCTTAGATGGAGTAGGAAGGAAGGTGGAAGCCATGAATTCGTATGTAGAAATAGAAGCAGTTACTAATGGGTCACCCATATCTCGAACTTCTGGATCAAATTCATGCAAAAATCCCCGAAGAATTGCCTGCATAAAAAGTATAAAACCAGTAATGTACAATCTTTTTTTAAATTTTTTTTCCTTGGTTATGTTCATACTTTGTAAATGTTGTTTAAAACAGTTTTGCTTGGAGTTGGTATAGCCATCATGCAAAAATGCCTTAATAGTCTAGGGGTCACTGCATTTCTACCACCTCCAGGAGGAGCACAAGCCACTGATAGTATCACGTTTTGTAACTCTCTCCAGAAAAGTTTTAATCGATCGTAACATCCATTGAAGTCAAGCAGTTGTCTAAATTTTAATTCATAATTATCATTTTAGCTCCATTAAATTGGTTTTTTATGATTCTAGTCTACCTGAGAAGTTCCAAAGCAGGTTGAGCTCCATATCTGTCTAGCTTAGGCATATTTACATCATCAATGAATACAATGACTTTCTTTCCCATCGGAGCACTTAGTAATGTCTTCTTTCTCTTTTCCAATTTCTCTTCAATCATTTCCTGAGTTCGTTTACTCGTTGTTTGAGCCGAGAAGTTCATGAATATGGGAACGTAATTATTAGGTTCTGAAATAGTACTTAATACATATTTGGCAATTGCAGACTTTCCAGTTCCTAAAAGTTACAATGAAATAGTCTAAAAATACAAGATTCTCAACCATAATTTGGTCAGTAGCATTTAAGTTAATACCCGTAGGACCAGTGAACATTACAGCTCGATTAACCGAAAGCAGCAATTCCATAAGAAACCCAAATCTCACAGTATCAATTGTAGGGACTAAGACATCAACAAATGGAATAGCTGGGCTATACACATAAGAAGGCATGACTGTTTCCCAACCGTCCATCTTTTTGAGTTCAAGGTTGTTGTAATAACCCCACAGAAGACCTGACTTTGGCAATCTAAAACATTTTTTTTAACTTAAAGGATACATTTTTGGAGTACAAAAACATAATTTAAAAACGGGTGAGCTTACTTGCAAAACTCTTCATTTTCAAACTGCTTCCTTACAAACTGATCAAATGGCTCATGGTATTTGTCATGTATATTACCACCGATTGACCAAATATATGCAAATATAAAGACCTGACAAGTCTGCAGCATTAGTTTGGGCTTTTCCATATCGTAGTCAAAATCCTTTTTCTTCAGTATTGCTTGAAGAATGCTGCACATCATGGAAACTTTTCCCATTACAGACTGTGGCATGATTTCTTGACAATTTCTCGACACAAATGAAAACCCTCCGTCAAGATATTTGTTAAATAAGGTTAAAAGGTACTTTTTCACTTCGCTTTTACTCTGATCAAGATGCTTTTGTAACCAAGACTGTACATACGGTCTCCATCCCATTTCATTTGTATCAACGTAAACCATACCACATCTTTGTAATAAAAATGATTTAGTTAAATTAGCTAGTTAAAAAGAAAGCTACGTTACATTTTAGAAATTGGTAATGACTTACCTAGAAACTGTAGCTGGTGAAGCCTGTGACAAATCTTTCACCTCAAAAACCATCCTAACCCAATTAGTTAATTTAATTCGTTCTGAGTTTGCAAGACAAAGCATTTTATTATCATCAAGAACAGTATTCATGTTCTCAATCCAAACTAAAGATTAGGATTAATCAGAATTAGGTTGGTAATTTTTTGTGTCAAATTTATGTTTGATTCTTATAAAGCACTTACTTGCATCAACCGGTCCATCACATACAATCCATTGATGATGATTCATTTTGGGCTTTATAATATAAAAAACGATTTTGAATTTGACCTGAGTTATATTAGAATTTAATGTTAACAACTTTTAAAGTTTTCTTACCCGAACAGCATTTCGAACCATAATTCCGAGTAAGCCATCATGCCACTCTAGTGTTAAATTATTAACTTCTCCATACAATTCCCCAAGTGAAACAGCTTTCGGATTGAGAACGTACGTATCCACTGGCTTATAGTATGGATTCTCTATTTTGGCGTAATACAAAGCTGTCAAAGCTCCTTTTAATACTTCATAAATAGAAGTTTTTCCTCCGCCTGTAGGACCGACCAACATTACTCCATGGCGAACTACCATAGTCTCATACAATTGGATAACCTTTCTGATAAAGCAGTCTGGAATTTGAAGTCCTTTATCCAGTGCACATTTTTCTGATTCTTTTTGCAGAATTCCATAATCATTCTCTGGAATTACAACTCCGGGGAATAAATCTTGAATAATTCCCTAAATCAGCAGCATCCAATTAGTATACCCAGTTAAAATAACAAATCATTAAATCTTATTTTAAAGCATTATTACATGAAGCAAAACAGCATCGTGCGCCAGAAACTTTGGTAAATTGGAATCTCTAAGGGCTCTGATAAGCACAACGTTTTCATTGATATCAGGGTTAGCTCTTTTCAGACTTCCAGCCATCACAAGTACAGATTTTACAGCTCGCATCCCAAAATCATAATGGTCTTGCTGTGACAATTGCTCACTACAAAGCTTGTACATTTGTGTCATTTTATTGGCTAGGGATTTTGATGATTCGAATCCTTCTGAGTACAATATAACTTCAGCAATCAAAGCTTAATTAGAAATTCAACAAAATCGGATTTATAATCAATGCCAAATTTTATTTTACAAGCTAATCAAAATTCATATAACATTGAATTAATTACTGTAATCCGGGACCATCATAGATATTGGACGAAAGAGGGACTTCAAATTATCTGGAAGCTCAGTACGTCCAGCATAGCCTTAAAATGTCGATTTAAAATTCATAATTTTAGTAAGATTCATTTTTAAGTACGAGTTTTAGAATGTTTTTGTTTTGGCTAACCTGGGTTCATAGTGATGAATGCAGCACATGTTCGAACCAACTTTATCTCCCTTCCTTCAAACATAAATCTAGCTGCTCTTTGAGTTTTTGCCAACCTAATCGTAATTAGTTGTTGCGCAATGACAGACAGCACTTCAATATCGATACGATTAAATTCGTCAAAACAACACCATCCTAGTTTAAAAACCAAGGGATTTTGTTAATAAACCTAAATTGAGTTTTATTAAACTCTGTATTTTATTAAAACTCTAGGATTTTAGTTAAAACACTTTAATCAAAGAGAATATCATTTAAAATTCCGGAAAGTTAACTGTGACTCTGTGACAAGCATATAAAAGTTTTTTTTTCATTCCTACTCACCTCCGGATTGAGCTAAGCCTGAGAAAAATCTTCCCATCATCTAGGATGTTAAAATGTTTTAAATATTTTTTTTAAATATCTAACGAAAATTCAATCTATATCAAATATTAAAACAGAAATTTGAACCTTATAATCTAATCCTTCAGAACAATTGAATACAACACACATAAACGCCAAAGATTTTGCAAGATCCTTCGTTGTCTCTGTTTTACCTGTGCCTAATTTCAGACGATGGAGAAAGAAATCATGATTTTTATTCTTCACATTCATAAAAATTAAAACAAATTTTATTAATTATATTTGCACTCAAGCATTTTTATTTATAAAAAAATACCAGCGGGTCCAGCTAAAAACAACAAATCAATTGTTTAATTTGAAAACAATACTTAATACATCAAATCAATAGAATCAGGGAATGTAAATTATGTACCAGGAGCTCCACCTAAAATACAGTTCCAAAAAACCTGCAGTTAGCTACTGACTTTATAAGCAATTTTATTTAAAAATTGAAAGTTTTAATTTAAAAATTGTATACCCAAATCTAATTGTAGGGCACCCATTAAGCAGAGATAACAACGATCCGTCAAAGGGGTAATAACTAATCTGGGAGAAGCTCCTAGATATTCGTAACCATAAAAGTATTGTGCATTTGCCATCTTTGCAACAACAACTTCAAATTCAGAGTTCCAGTAGTAACGCAATTGTTTCAACCATTCAAAGTTAGAACTAGAATTTAATTTCATAACATCATTATTAAAATTAAATTACTATTCTTATCTTGTGCCATTGCTTTACCCTTTTTCAACCCTTTTATGGACCATACTGGTGATGATATCTCGTCCGTGGACGTCTATAGTAATTTGAGCACATAAAACTGCACGAACCAATGGAGGCAATTGTCCTCGAACCATTGCTGCCAGCTTATTTAAATTCTAATTTTATACATTATTGAAAACTGGTTAGAACATTGCATTTTACAACTTTAAATTTTGTTTTAATAATGAATTTTAGTAAGAATACATCAAAATTCTTTTTCTCAAACTCCCTCATGCCAACTAAGGAATTTCCAGGACCGTCCAAAATCATGTGAACTATTTGAGCCCACATCAATTGCGAAATGGTTAAAACACACTAAGAATTATATTCAGAATATATATTTTTTGTAACTTTATCAGAAAAATTGGCCAAATCTTAATTGAAAGTATATTATATTACTTGAGATGGAAACTTTTGAATCCATTCTTCTCGTTCCATTGAATGCCAATCTGTAAGACAGTTCCGCATAATTCGCTTTAAGGAATTAAACATGGCATCCTCAACTTTTCCTAGCCATTCCTCTACGTTACCACGAGTTTTCAATCCCTATTACATTACAATTTAAAATTAAAAAAAATAATTAAAACCAGCGTTATATTCTGTCAGATCTCTGACTAAAGATATGCTAACTAACCTTAGTCAGTGTAACACGTTCATCTTCAGGGGAAAACATGGCAAGGATATCTAAAGCACTTGCACCAGGTGGACCACCGAATTCCAACTTTTGTACAGCGTCAAAACATTTTCGTAAATGTGGCTGAACCGCTTGAGGATTTCTCGTCTGATTTAAGTAATGTAAAATTACAATTAGAAATTAAACTTTGAATTTTAATACTACATTTCAGCAGAGCTTTTACCTGAGCTAAGATTTCTAGTAGTTCTTCATTTGATAAGAAATAAAACCTTGGAAAGAGAACTCTCTTTGACTCTAAATAGTCATCCAAACATTTCATAATCTGATCCAACAGTTCATTATTTAGTACAAGAGCTTCCAAAAGGCCTGGTTGGGTTGCTGCTCGTAAAGCTGAAGGATTCTATGAATGAAAGTAACTTTCTCTTTAGGTTCAATTTGTTATAATATGTCAATGCAATTAATCAACATGATTTTAATACTCATCTCACTCGGTTAGTTTTAGACATGATTTCTCTCCAAGATTTGTCAACTTGTGCAAACATTCTAGCTTCATTTGGAAGTTGTCTTTGAATGTCTGGGGCGCAAAAAACCGATTCTAAATGGATCCAACTTCTTTGACAAGTTAGCCATTCATCCTAGGAAAATTACGCTTTATGTTTTAAAATATGCTTCAGAACGAAATGATATTTTTTTTAACCTTTTCATATTTTAAATTTTACCAAAGTTGTCGAAAATAAATCCAATAGTTTGACCCATTCGTCAACTTTCGGCTTAATTGGCCCAACATGTCTAGAACTGGAAATAGTTGTCATATGAATCAAGCTGTCATCCAACAAGACTTGAATATCGTCCGTTCCTCCCAAAATGAAAACATCCCTTTGGTCTTTATGAGGAAGAACTATAAATTCTACATCCATCCAAGAGTCTTCAACTTTTCTAAGCAACGCTTCTAAACTAAACTCTGATGACGCTTGAGCAGACATTTCTTGTATAAACTCGGCAAAATTTTGTATTCCAGCATCCATGAGTTGTTTAAGGGTTACCTTTTCGTCTGTGAGGCTCAACCCCATTGTCTTCTCCATAACATCCCAATGCCTTTGTCTGATATTAGGATTATGTAGATTTGCTATCCACGGTAGCTATTTCAGAATATTTCAAAACCAAAATTGAGTTTAGGAGGAACGAGCAGTTTTAAACGAAAGTTACTTATTAGTAAGTTTTTCTAACTTGAGATCTCATATCTTCAACTTTCTCCTTCAAAATAGGAACAATATCATTAGGAGGAAGACCTTTCTCCAACTGCTGGATACTCTTCACATACTCATTGACTTCTCGAGTCATGAGTTCATAATTTAATTCATGAAACGGAGTACTATCCCAATCCTTCTTTTGTACATCCCATCGAGTTATTGAGTCCCATAATTGGTGTCGGAATTTAGTGAAAAGTATTAGTTTATCCAGCTCATCAAAATTAGTTACATCCAACTAAATCGACAAAAATTATAATTAAAACATCTTTTTTTCGTTTTAAAATCAACAATGGCCTATTTTGGTAATTTTAACTTTAACCTTAAGCTTTTTCTGGTATGAATTGAATTTAGCAGCTTTTTCTTGGTCATTAAATAAAATGTCTTTCGCCTCTGTAAGTTTCTGATTCATTGTAGGTGGATGAGATTTAGGGTCCAATACGTCTTCCGCTTCAACAATAATTCTAACTTCCTCCATTCTCTGAAATATTTGTTCCGTCTCAATAGCAAATTGTTCAAGCAATTCTTCCATGAGTTTTTCTCGATTTATCACTTGAAGTTCAATCAATGTTCTGAGAGTTAAAAGAAGAGGTGACAATTCATGAAACCCTACGGTGTCTTCTTCTCTTGGAGGAATACGGTGAACTTCCATTAAATCAAAGAGTTCTGCACAAATGTCCAAGTCTTTTTCAATATCGTCCATCTATTATTTTTTAATGAGAATTTCAAAACTCTTAATAAAGTGTAAGTATTTTTTACAAGGATGTGTATTATGTATGCTTACATCTTCTTGAATGGTCTCCAAATATATTATGTATTCCACATATTCATCAGCCGTACTAGGATATTGATCAAGCGTGTCAATCGCTGCCTTCATACGGTCTGTACAATTTGTCACCGCATGACTTCCCACTCTGTACAAAGTAGCATATTTTATACAAATTTTGTTTAAATAATGCATAAAGTTGTTGAATTATTTGTAAATTACACAGGAATAACTTCGCGAAGAACATCAAGGCATCGGACTATTGTTGGGTTTGCATGTGCTCTTAAAATACTGTTGTTAACTCGAAATACTCCTATATTTTTTAAGTCTTCAACTTTCTTCAACGTATCAATTTGATTTTGGAAAGTATCAAGCCAAATTGTAAACTTTCTAACATCTAAATAAATTTGAATGAACTTGTATTATTACTACCCATATTTTTTAAAGGACTTTTCAACGCTTTGGTTTACCTGTCTCATTTCTTAAAATGTCTAAATTCAATCTCTGATTTTCCAAACAAAACAGTCTGATGGGGTTGAAAGCCTTAATATATTTATCCGATACCTGAAAACCATGCCGGAGCAGCATTTCAGTTGTTTTTGCCAAATCTTCCAAATCTTTATCCAAATCCAGTCGCATTTCCAGATTCGGTCCATTTCCACAAGTTTTCTGATCCACATACCCATTTATTATTGGCCTGTATAAATTATAAATTTAACAACTTGTAAAATTAAATTATGTTATTCATATAGATCATATCCTGTTTTTGAAGAATTACTGTGTATAAGGATGAAATGCTGGAAGGGATAGCATATTTTGATAAGTCAGAACAACTTGTCTCCAGCATCCAAAAATTCCTCGGAAACCTCTGACATACTCAACAATTGAAGGGGAAAATACAAGGTGTTCATCATTCCAAGAACAACCAATATCAAACATAGGCTCTGCATTTTCCGACAGAGTGGGCATTCCAAACTGTTAAAAAATTTAAAAAATATTATATCTGCATAAACGCTTTCTGAAAAAAATAGTTAAAAAATTTTAATTCAATACCACTTACAAATCTATCAATCTTGTGTCTCAAATTCGTAAACTTTTCTTCTTGGTTAAATGGTAGATAAAATGCATTTGGAATGTAAGGAATTCGAGAATACATTTCTAAAATCAGGACAAACATTGAATTCTTTAAAAGTTTATGATACGTCTTTTGCACCATATAATCCACTAATCGAATAAAGTCTCCTAATCGTCTACAAATGTGTCGCTTTTTTCTCTGTTGTGAGAAAGACAACCATTGTCCAGGGTATTCGTTTAAAACATCCATTTGGGTAGTTAAATTTTGAATGGGAATTTCCAATTGTCTCATGTAATATTCCATTTCCTCTGGATACTGATCAGGTGTGAAGCCTTCTTCAATCAAAGTTGCTCGACAAGCTGCCCCTGTCATCTCCATAACCATAGATTCAAATGCTCGAAAGCGATCTGCAACTTCTTTCAAATGTTTTACTTGCAATTCAGTGAATTCCACGAGGCCATAAGTGTCTCCATGTTTTACCCTAAGGAATGAAATTTTTGCCATTTTCTCACACATTTTACTTAATTCGAGTAACATCAATCGCAAGGGTCTTTTGGTTATGAAAAGGTGATCCAGTAAATTAGTTTTGTATCCATTCATCTTAGTTAACCGAATTTTAAAACGCCAAATGTAAAAGGCTTTCCATAAACGGTACTTGGCAAAAAATGGGATCTATATGGAATTCAAGAAGATAAAGTATTCAGATGCCATTAAGAAGCAATGGAAGTAATTAATAATATTGGATTCAACTTACACTTCGAGTACGATCATAAATTCTCATTTGAGATTGAAATTGTAACATCGAAGTGTACTCGGCTAATCCATTACTAATGTACAAAGCTCCATATCTGCTCATTGTGTAATGAATTCGGTCACCCACATGGTTGTATTTCACAATCCTGTACATTTAATGTCATTATAATTTAACTATTGCTAAAATTGATGATTAATTATTAAATTATTAAATACTACATTTTTATTACTTGAATTGATATGGATGAAAATCTTGATGGGAGAAAGGTAAAGCATATACTAAGCAAATGTAGTCATTTGTTGGATGATCTTCCATCTTCTTCATAAGAAGTATAAACTGATCTCGAGTCAGTTTAGTATTTTCGGGAATCCCCCAAAGTTTCATTGTGTCTATTGCATTTCGGACTATTTCTCCTGGAGGAAGGCATTCAGGATGACCAGTAGTCTTATCAAAACACGAGGGATACCCAGGAATTCTTTTGTGACCAACGTACCTCTCTTTTAAGGTGAGTGGTTTTTTTGATTGTTCTTCGAGTACTATTATGGAATAAAGTAAACATTTAATTCCTGTATAGTGTCATGTGCTGAAATTCATTAAATTCATTAGGAAGCCTACAGCATAATTTTTCATTCAAAGATAGAACCGATTCCTTTAACGGTACTCCTTCAACAGATTCCTTTATTAGCAACTTTTTCTGCTCGGCTTTCTATAATCATTTGAATAAACTATTTTGAGAATGAACGCTAATTTAAATCGTTAATGAATTGTTTGTCGATTTGATTTTTACTTACAGCAGCATTAGCTTGGGCTTGTTCTTCCATCTTTTTTGCATAATAAGCTTTTCTGTCTTCGCAAATATTTTCGTCCTGTGGCTTTGCCAGCCGTTTCCGAGTACGAGGGCCAGCGCTTTTACATACATCATCCTTTCCCACCTTACGAAAAATTCCTTGACCGTCTTCCACAACGTCCTCTTCGTCTTCATCAGCTCTTATAGATGCATCCATAGTGAGTTGCAAACTTTGACGACTTTGGCTTGCAACTGATTGACGGCCTTTATCTTTTAAGGCCACAAAAGACGACCTTTTCGTGGAATTTTTAGAAGTGGAACTTCCACAAGAATCCTCATCATCCTCGGCGTCATAACGAGTGCGTTCTTTATGGGCTTCTATAGCTTTAGTAATTTTTTCCTCTTCTTTAACGACGAAGGGAGCAACTCTTTAGTTTAAAAAGAGATTTTAAATTAGTTTACATTTTGCTTGATTCAAATTTCAGAAACCGGGGTGTGGTTTTAGGTTATAGACTTTTCAATTCTTTGTATAAACATTTTATACCGTTCAACATAACATGTTTCCTTCTGCTTTTTTTTAACTTCTTGTACTTTATTAACATCATCAGGGTCAGAGTCTTGCTCAAAAATTCCAGGGTACAGAATACGTCGCTTGAGAAATAAAATATCTGAGGGTCGAGGCTTGAGGTCATGATGAAGCTTCTCTTTTAATGAGATTGGTTTTTCTGGAGTTATAGGGGTAACACCGGGGCTACTATCATCCGTTGGGGAGTTCGAGTCTCGAAATTCTGTACGAGGATTTTCATGTGCTTCTTTCATGGAGTTTCTGAGTTCTTTGGGAGTGGGGTCAGGGTTAGGTTCATTTCGATTTACATTAAATTCAGCAGGCTGACTTTTTTGAAGAAGTGATGCTGAACCCTCACCAACATTAATGCTCTTTTTGTTTTTGTCAGTTGACTTTCTAGGATACATTTTAATGATTCGTAAATTAAAAATTCACTAAGTTTATTATGTTCAAAA
>JAQGAA010002528.1:0-12490 GCA_034696425.1 Isotoma viridis | reverse complement strand
AACCCGAAAAAATATCCAATCTGCACACTCCAAGTTGCAAGTAGTTCATGTTCTCCAGTCAGTATCTCCAGACATTCAAGGGACACCAGTACACCAGTCCATCCAGTTCCAGTTCATATAGCCAAGCCATAGCACATAGCAGAACTTTAATTTTACACAAACTACTTTACTTTGTATTTTTCGAAATTGGACACAAAAATTAATCCAGATCCCCACAAAACAAACAAAGTGAGTTCACAAGTCACAAATCCTTTACCATCAAACTTGACATTGAGTCATTGACACTGTCATAGTCACACTGTAATTAATTGATTGATTGTCAACTGCCGTGTGCCGTACAAACATTTTCAATTTTAATTACATCTGTCAATGAATTGTCAATGCAGTAATGATATACTGTGTGGTTTCATAATCCGTTGACCTATTTTTATTAGATCAAGCAATATGGGAGGGAAACGAAGGGGATGTAACAAAAAACCAACAAAAGTCCTGGAAGAAAGTTCCGAAGAAAGTTCTGGTGACATAAGAGCCGTTCAAATGAATTCTTCGAGGTATGTAAAAATATGTGTCCTTTGAACCTTATTAAATGCTATGTGGTAGGTTGATAAACATATTTGTTATTTACTTGGAATTAAGGATTCCCAAAAATACTGGAAATTTTTCACAGGCCTACCAGGCTGGAGCTGTAACTCCTCGTAAGGTACAAAAACTCATAAATTTCTATTTTAATCAATAGTTCAATATTTGTTCATAGTAAAACCTCCATTGTAATTCAATTTAACGTACAGCTTAAACAGGAAATAATCAACGAGTGGTCGGACGATCTAAACCGAAATATTTCTATCGGCAGCATGGAAACTGAAGTTGTAGATTTGGATGGCGAAGACATCCTTCCCTTAGATGAAGAAATTGCTGCGTTTTCTGGAGAAGCTGTTCAAGAAACAAGTGAGCCGAATAATGATGAAACGAGACGGGTTTTTACAGATGAAGATGAGAATAATTCACAAGTTTCTGAAGACAATACCATGGATGTTGAGGAAACAACTGAAGTACTAAATACAGCTAGCCACGTTACTTCTGATTCCATTCAATCTGAAAATACAGAGGGTGATACTCATAATCAATCTACGCTGGTCTTACAAAATACTGTAAATGATAACGGGGTAGATGAGAGCGAGAACGTCCACAGACTTGATATTGAAGTTCCATCCGGACCTGCAGGTGAATCTGATATGGAAATATCAAAATGGAAGGATGATCACAATGGTGAAAGTGAAAACGATATGCTCCCAGGAACACCTGAATATGTAGGTAAAAGTCGTGGTGCCCGTACTGTTAAAGAAATTGAAGCTCACAGTGAGGAAGACAAGGAGCTGCGTCCTTCACGCGCAAAGATTACAAAGAACTCTAGAGTTGAAGTTGAACTCAACAATGGTAAGGGTAAAAACCGAAACAGACGAATTGGACGAAATCGGGAACGTGTTAGTGAATCAAGAAGATTTGAAGGCGAAAACGCGCGTGGAAACTCAGCGTCTCCTTATCCTCAAAACAAGAATTTCGCTGACAACTTGGATTGCTTTAACATACATATGTATTTAGAATGGGTTGGGAAGCGGTATGCGCAAGAACTTCGTCGTAATCCATCTGGAGACGTCAAGTAAGCAATAACCTATTGAGTGGAGATGAAATTTATTTCAACGGAGGTCCTAATTGTAAAAATTCACATTATCCACAAATTAGCAGCTAATGCTTTTTCGTAATTTTTCCTTTTTGTGAAGATTGCTGTTCGAAAAGATTTTGTGTCAAAAGGAAAACCACTACCTTTTAGTGGAAAAGATTAAGAACATCCGGATGAACATGTATTTGATGGAAAACAAAAGCTTACTTGATCTATACTACATGGTAAATGAAGTCATACAGAAAATAGTAGACGCAGAGTTGGAGCAAGTGACCAGGTAAACTTACTAATTATATCATTACTGTTAACTTCAAATTTTTAAGCTCCCTTCCTCAAGCCACAATCTTCACTACATTTTATGCTTTGCTCCTTAGTGCTTACCATACGGCTCTCAATATTTTCAACCCGAAACCTGGATACATTTACACACACAATCAGTAACGGGAGGTATTGGATTTACTCAACAACTCTTCTGTAATTGTCAATTTGAAGTTGAGGCGTCAGAAGAATGTGCGACTATTTATTAGACAGTAAAGATAGCATTCTTCATTCTTCAAAGTCTCATTTAAAAAACGAAATGTAATCTTACTTCTTTTAGTTTCAATATTTTCGGGAACTTTGTATTTCAATCGCAACGAATATAGATCTGTCGTATTTCTCGCATTATACAAGTAACATAGTATTATTCTTTAATAGACAACATCTAATGTGATATTATACATTTACATTCTCGCGTAATTAGTTCAATAAATAAATTCGAATAAAATCAATGAATCTTCTTCCTTTACAGCATAGCTTCGAATACTTGGTTAACTTACATATTTTATATTCTATAAGTTTATCATATACAAAATTCAATGAAACCACTGAAGCAGAAGGGGTGTTAACTCATCCTATTAATATGAATAATTAGACTTCATATTTGCAAGATATATATCAAGAATTTTTGTTAGGTGTAGATTTATAAAAAAGTAGGTGTCTGAAGGGCTTATACAATGCGAAGCGTGAGTTATGTTTCAACACATACCTGCATACTGTAGAATTAAGGAAAAGATCGAAGTGCTTTATTGGATTTGAGAGAAACCTTATATCTTGCAACTCGTCTCTGGAAGTGAGTAAGTTTGCCCATAACATCAGTCCCAGTCCACGAAGCCAGAATCAACTGAAATTGTAATTAGGACACGGTCACTATCAGAATTTACTACCTAACTAGAACATTATTTCAGTCTCATTTGTGATTTGGTTCTCCACTTGACCTCACGCCTCATCATCCTTTAGCTTTCATCTTCTCGTTAGGTGTGGTATATAACTTGGTGTCACCATAACTTGTCTTGAACTAATTATTAAAAAAATTAAACCGCAGGCCACAACTATGGAACCTGAGGTAAGATCTGAACCTGTAAATTTATTGTTTGTGTATAGGCTTTTTTGCTAGGGATAACAACTGTAACTTTTAATGATATTTTTGACAGGATTATGTAATGAGAGTTGCATACTTCATCCTTTTCCTAACGCTTGCCCTGATGACATGGGCAGTATCGGTTCAAGCCGAAGCTGCCCCTTTGATCTCTTCCAACCCTTTGCATGCTAAGATGCATCAGACAAATGGACTTGAAGATTATCCACCGTGCTCATTCAATCTTTTATGTTCGTGTTCAAAACCAGGTCCATCAGAATTCGGAATCGTAGCTTGCCATTCTATTCCATTTGCAAATATTCCCTTGACATTAAATGGAAGTCGAGCTTTTATGCTTTCCATGGTCGGAAACAATCTACAGGTGCTGGATGATAAACGCTTAGTTGGTTCAGGTAAGAGAGCTTATTATAAAAAAATTAGCTTATGAAAATATTTAGTTAAATTATTGTAATTCATTTTCAACGAATCTTTTGACATCTGATCAAAATGCTTGCTTGCTTTTCATTTAGATATTTGGTGTCTTACACATAGCAGCCATTACCGTTTTACTCATTATAAAAAACCTTAAAAACCATAAAGCTATTTAAAACATTAAAATTATATAATCTACTTTTTCCAATTCTTCAAAAATATTTTAGGATTGTGGCGATTAGAAATTCAGCAAAATAATCTGTACCATATTGCTGATGATGCATTTCTCGGATTAACTAAGTTCCTTACGGAATTAGACCTGCAAAAAAATGAGTTGACAGTCATTCCAAACACTGCTATTCGCCGATTGTCAAAGCTTCGTCTTTTAAATTTAAGTGGTAAGCTTTTTAAAGTATTTTTTTACAATCAAGACTGTATTTCCTGTACTGGGTACATCGATTCGGATTTTAAATTAAACATGCTAATTTATATTTATTTTCTTCTAGGAAATAAAATAACTGACGTATGTCCAGAAGATTTTGAAGGGCTTTCAACAACAATAAACTGTCTAAGTTTGGCTGGCAATATGATAACAAACATTCCTGAGGTAACTTTCAATTCATTTTGTTGTAGTTTTCAGTATCCATTGAACTTAACGCTTTTAACATTCCTCTTATGGCTAGATAATTTGTCTTCGAGTTCCAATAAATTCTTACCCTAACACTGTCTTTGTAGAAGCTATGAATGCTTACACCCTAAACATCTTGTTTCGGCTCAGGGGATAATTTCATGCAAATAAATCCAATTAGGCATTATATTACATATGGTTTAGTTTAGTAGATTTGAGATGCATTTATATGCTAATTTTTTAGACGTCCCCTTGAACTAGTTTTTAATCAATACACCTTGTAACGCATTACGTAACTCCAAAGTTCGTAACACATTTTTAATGATAAACTTACTTTCTCTTTACATGCAGAATGCTTTCTCTAACCTGCCGAAATTGGAAAAATTGGACTTGAGTGGAAATAGCATTCAAGTAGTACACAGTCAAGCATTTCTTGTGGTATCCCGTTCCCTAGATCATTTGTTTCTGTCACACAATCTTCTCCAGAAAATACCTTTTGAAGCGCTGTCGATTCTGAAACTTAAATACTTGGATTTGTCAAACAATCTCTTATCCTCAACATTTGATATTTTCTACCAAGGCAAGTTATCAGTTGGGACAGTTATATTTGACCACAATAGAATTGAATCTTTGCAACCGTTTTCTTTTCAAAACTTTAAAAAAGCAAATGCTGTTTCTTTGGCTTACAATACGATATCTGAGCTTGTTGATGATGCCTTCAAAGATGCAGCTATTAATAGTTTGGATTTGTCTAATTGTTACATACAAGAAATTCACTCTAAAGCTTTTCGAGGTCTTGAAAATTCTTTGGAAAAACTAGACCTGAGTTTCAACAATATAACTTTTCTCCCTGATGAAGTTTTTGAAAATTTTGATCAACTACGGCAGTTAAATTTGGACGAAAATCGTCTACGGATTGAACCTGAAGAATTTGTTGACTTTCAGTACACTTTACATCAATTTAGTTTGATTGGGGATTCCATTGCACCTATTCCAATGGAAGACATTAGAGTCATGAGGAATTTAAGAAGTTTAAACATAAGTAACTTTGGAATGGCAGCTGTAACATCACAAGCGTTTGAAGGATTCGGATTAGCTATTGAAGATGTCAAGATTTCTCAAGCAAAGATCACATCAATCAGAAGCTCTGCATTTTTACATCTTACAGGATTGAAATCCTTAGATATTTCTAATAATAAAATTGGAAAAATAGATGAAGATGCTTTCCAAGAGGTCGGACATTCAATTCTTAGATTAAAGATTTCAAACTCTCTACGGATGTCATCCATTCCTGCTGGCGTTCTCCATCGTCTTACAGCCTTAAGGATTCTCGATATCAGTAGTAATGGTCTTGCGTCGGTGGCTGAAAATAGCTTTGATAGAAATAGTCATTTAACACATCTGAATTTACGGTTCAACAAAATTTCTACCTTAGGAACGGATCTTTTTGATTCTCTCAAAGTACCACGACTAAAGCACTTAGCTTTGAGTTTTAACAATATCAAAGAAATCAAAGAATCTACTTTCAACAGGCTTAATGAATTAGACAGTTTAGAACTTAATGAGAATGCAATTCAAACTATTCAAAAAAAGGCTTTCGAAGACTTGACATCTTTAAGGATTCTGAATTTAGCAGGGAACAAGATAGCAAAATTGGCTGATGAAGCTTTTCAAAATCTGCCCAGACTTCAAGAACTCGATCTGAGTAATAATCAAATTACGACTTTTAATATTGATGCATTTGAACAATTAGGCACACTCAGTTCTTTCAAAATTAACTTAAGTTCCAACAAAATAGAAAGGCTAGGAAATTTGCCAATGCCTCAATTGCTGCCGACAAAGCCAGCTAAAGCTGCTCAGGAGTCTGAGGAAAGTAGTGAAGAAACTGGAGGGGTAGCATCACTTCCTCTTGTATCAATCTCTTCGTCAAGCATTGAAGCATTAGATTTGTCTAATAATAACATAAGCTTTATTGCTGCTCAGTTTTTTGAGCCCATCAGTAACACCCTCATTGATTTAGACCTTTCTCACAACAAACTGTCTAATCTTACTAAAGACCACTTGTCCGGAATGAGGTTTTTGCAGTACCTCAAGCTTACTGATAATGATCTGGATACAATTGAATATGACGCCTTCCGAGAATCAAAACTAATCCAAATAATTAACTTGGACCATAATGTACTTCGTGACTTGCCTCCAGACCTTTTCGAAGAATGTTCTAACCTGAGGGTCTTTAGCGCAAGAAATAACAAACTACGAAGCATTGGAGACCCACTATTCAAAGATACTCAGGTAGAGATCCTTAACATGGAAAATAACCAACTGGTTCGTTTTCCTGAAACTTCATTAGCTCGGATTGCGTCAACATTGGTACGGCTAGACCTTTCTGGAAATGAGATATCTAGTATAGCCCCCAATCAGATTGAATGTCTTCAAAGGCTTCACTGGCTCAACTTGGCAAACAACCGGATAGTGGTGATAGCAGACACTAGTTTTGACACTCTTTTCTCACTTTTGCATGTAGATCTAAGTGGGAATCCTATGGGAAGGATTTCATCGAGATTATTTGAGGAAGCCAAAAACTCATTGCTTCACCTTCATTTGGCCAACATGTCTTTAGATGTTCTACCAGAATTCGACACTTTTCCAAAATTACTAACTTTCAACGCTTCTTACAATAGTCTCACTTATCTCCCAACGAACTTTGGTGTAAATGTTTCAAGCTTGAGGACTCTGGATATTGCTGGAAACGATATTCCAGCTCCTCCAAATACAATTTGGCATACTATTCCCAGGCTTTCTAAAATCATTATGCATTCTAATCCCATCAAAGCTTTATCCAATGACAGTTTTTTACAGCTAGAACGGCTTCACGAATTGGATATATCTGACCTGCCATTGGAATCCGTTCAGGTTAAGGATTTGCATAATAATTTTTACAAAACTAATCTGATTAGTAATTTCTGCCAACTATGCCAATAACACACTTTTTCTGGCACCTTTTTTTGTACATTGATAAATATTAGGTGGGGGTGCTTTCTCCACTTACTTGCTTGAAGACCCTGACAATGGGCCCCATGACAGGGAGTGTGGTTAATCCTGGAGCAGTAATACAAAGTGCGGATTCAATTCAACACTTGCTTCTAATGGTTTGGGATTCGGAAAAATGTTTTTACTGAACTTAATAGCCACAAATTTTCTGTTCATTAATTAAAGATGTATTAACGAATTAATTTACCCATCTTTTAGATTGATGTCCCAATGATGTCAAACGAATTGCGATTGTTCCCTTTGCCAGAGAAACTGTCAAAAGTAACGATTTCTGGGCTAGATTTGCTCAGCATTTCAAATGGAGCATTTCAGGTTGTGTAAATATCATGAGCACCATTTTATTAGCAATTGGTAGAAAAGCTTTAATCAAATTCTTAAATTGGCATTTCTAAGCTTGGTTTCTTTCTTGTTTCGTTAATTAAAACAGGCTACTCGAAGCAGGTTCCTCGAAATCGTAATAAAGGATACGGGATTAACCGATTTAGGGGAAGGAGTTCTTCAATCTCTTGGGGAAGCCACGGATATATCTCTGGAAATTAAAGGCAATAATTCAGTACTTAAATCGATTGGAAATCCAAATCCTCAATTTCGGCCAGAGCCTTTTGTAACGTATCTTCAGGATTTCACTGTAGACGAAAACTTTTCCATCGCATGCTCTTGTGATGTTGGGTAAGCTAAAAACGAATTAATTTATTATTCACAGCCCAAACACGTAATAAGTAAATAAATAGGATTCAACAAATCTTACATTTTATTAAAATATTTTCATGCTTCATACTTTTCCTTCAATATATGCAACTTTAGATGGTTAGAGTTCTGGTTACGACAATATATGGAAAGGACTTGCCCAGTTATACCTCGCAATCCGAAAGAAGCTACATCCGAATGTGATTCGATGCTTGAAACCTTGAGAAACGTTAAATGTGTAGATAAACCTGGATCTGATTTGTTGGATGCCTTTGTCAATGACCTGGAGTGTGGATGGGAAAGTTCAGCTTCGTCCATGTGGACTATCAATTATTTTCAGGCCCAATTCTTAATAATAGTTGTAATTACTGTTTCCCTATACAATATTGTGTATGAACTCTTCTAATCTTAAGTAGGCATGTTGCTAAATATGAAGCATCAGAATTCGGAATCTTTCCAATGAACTCCTACATCGTTTCCACCATACAAAAACAACTTAATGTATTATGAAACTAATATAATATGAATAATAATATATATTAACAAAAGTTTGCAGTGGAAATCATTGCTTTTATTATTATTGTAGTGTAACCGAACGGTACTCTTTTATTTCGCATTACTAAAGATAAGTTCCGATGTTAAGTCAAAAAAATTTTTCACTGACAACTGAAAACAATTAAAACGATTTAGCGTAATTATTCATGGATGGGCTTTGCACAACAAAACGATTTACATTAAGAAATTGAAACCTATCCGTGTTAAGTTTTCTTTGCTTGATTTACAATTTAGTTGTTAATAATAAATGAAAATACAATATTGATTGTTCTTTAAAAATAAATTAAGAAATAAGTTACCTGCCATACTATAATGTATTTATGTGCACCTCATATTGTTTTAGAATTTGCAAACAGTCATTGATATCTTAGATACTGCTAAATTATAATTTGGGTTATCATGATTAAATTAGATGAATGTCATAATATGTATTATTCTACGTTACACTATAAAACTTTTTAACGTCAATGAACGTCGCGTCATAAACTATTTTTTTGCTTTAATATATTCTGTATCAAAATAGATTTCGAATTGTTTTTTAATACTTTCACATTTATAGATTTTAGAGCAATTTTCAATTTGTCCATTTTTAGCTCACATGAAAAGCCTTCTTTTCGAATTATCGAATTGTACCACAGTTCAAGTTTTCTTTCCAAACAATTTAAACAGAAAAAATACATGATAAAGCCAAAATGGCTATATAGTCAACTTGAATAGAAAATAGACGCACTTGATAATTTAAATAAAAAACTACTCTAAAAATATCCTAAACTAAATTGGAAAACTAGTTGTCACATTTTACTTAACACACTTTCTTGCGGTTAACATTAAATTAAAAATTTAATAATTTACAACGAACTTACATTAAAATAAATTAGCAACTTTTGCTACAGTATTAACACTTACTTTTTCGAACACAGTCAACGTTTTCATGATATTAAGGCAATTCTTTACATAGATCAAGTAATGTTTTCTTTATAAATTAAGTTTTAAGGTTATAAAAGAGTCGACACTCATTAATAACAGCTATCTTTTACAGCAGAATAACTTTTATGATGTTGCTAATTTTAATCCTAGTTCATTTGATGGTGCTGATACTGAACAGCATGAGACACGACAACATTTGGAAGTTGATGCTGGTGCTGAAATTGGTGATGTTGCTGAGGAATGACTTCCTCATTTTGGGGGTGAGATCTCATCTTGTGCATCAAAGCTTGATACAAATGCGGAAACCTTAGCTCACAGCAATCACACTTGTACCAAGGCTTATTGTGATGCCAAATATTATGGAGTATAAACCCAGCCTTCCGGGAATATCTCCAGGATGTCCTCTCTTGACAAAGCAAGCTGTGGCATTTGTATCCCTTTCCTTGGTTTCGCCTCAACCATGTTGAAGTTCCTCTTGTCAAGTATCTTCGCACCGGTGGCAAACGAGATTGATCCCCAAGGCCTCTTCGACTCAGTTTTTTAATACGTTTATTGAGTAAAGCAGATCTATTGTCCATTTTCTTTTTCCGAACCTTCTTTAATTTACAGGAATTATTAATACTAGAGTTTACATCGTTTTCGAACATAACAGGGATGACTGCGATTTCCTTTAGATTTGGAATAATTCTGAGGCTTTCGCGTTGCTTTTTTCTTGTTATTGCCTCCACCACTTGAGTGAAATCCAGCCGTCTTCTTTTACGTTGTGGCTCATCCTCAAGTCCATTTGAAAACTCATTGTTGTTGTTATTATTTGGAATATTCAGGCAATTAAGATCATCTTCTAATCGTTGAGTTTCTTGCTCGGATTCAGGTATAGTATTGTCTAAATTTTGCTGTATGTGTTGTTGTTCACTATCTTGCTGGATAAGTTGCACTATCTGTTTCTGTTTAGGGAAAGTATCACTGTTCAGGAGATCTTCTGCACTCTTAGACACTATGTCGTGAAGGTCGTTTTCCTTTATTGCGTATCTGATTCTGTAAAGATTTACACAAAGGCTGCAAACGTTGGGATGATGTGCCCTCCAATGGTATGTGAAGGCATGAATGCTCGGAATCCTAAGACCACAGTGAGGACACCTACAAGTTTCAATACAATGGTTGTTTTAAACTCCTTTAGAGGTTTTTTAAAATTGAACGCAATAGCTTAAATAAAATCATACCTAACGTTTGGTTCGCTACCATGTTCAGTATGGATGTGCTCTTTTAGAGTATTGTCAAAGGGTGTGCTGAATAAACAGTTTTCAGCTTGGCAGATCAGTTCAAACCCATTATGGGCTCTTTGATGCTGCATCATAAGTTTTTTGGTTGAAGCAGTATAAGAGCAGGTACTACAGACGTAACTTCTCAAAATAGATTTTTTAATTGGATTAGGTTTGCTGGCAGCTGGGTTTGCATTTTCTTTGCTGGATAATTTTTGCAACTCATGCCTCTTTTCATGGAGTTTTAATGAAGCTTCATCTGCGAATTCGATTCCGCATTTTTCACATAGAGTTTCTGGTTCTGGCTCAGGTTCCACAGGAAGCATAGGCTTTTCTTCAACTATCATTCCAGAACTCGGTTCTAATTTAGGGATAACAACACCACTTCCACTACCGTTGGAATCTTGTTGGTACGTTATTTCTCCACCTGACGCTACTGATGCAATCGTCGCTGACATGCCAGACTGATGCAGGTGGTCAGTCATCATCATAGTTTGGTGGTCAATGGAAGTGTGACTGACTGCTTGAAGTTGATCAGGCATCTGTATTTGAACAGGTTGGGTTTCTAGCGGCATTTGCTATAGATAATTATCATTAATAATGAAATCATGAGTTTCTCCAAAATAAAAGCAACAATAAATAAATATGGACTAGAAAACTTACGTATTGGGTGGTGTTAGTTTGACCAATTGCTGCAGCAGCTGCAGCTGCGGCGGCAGCGGCGACAGCGCCCATCCCAGGTTGGAGATTGTGTTTATCTCTTAAGTGAGCTTCCATACTTAATTCATCAGTAGTTCTAAAATCACACAAGTCGCATTGGACAATCACCTTTTGATGCTCTAAAATAGCATGAGCTTCAAGATCTGCTCTTTGTTCAAAGTACTCTTGGCAAACGTTGCAGTTGAATCCGGTTTTCACCAAAGGATTTTGGCTGAAAATACATCAAATAACTATAAACTTCGAGCAATGTTTAATTTGAGAAACTAAAAAAAAACGATCAATCTGGATTTGGTCATATGTGAATATGGAGGACAGTGAAAACATAGGTCGACACTCGTATAATAAATAAATACAAAACTCTTTAAAATCCTGACATTTTGAAATTAAGCACGAGCTTCACCAATTTTGCATGCGAACTTACTGACTGTCCTGTGTATGCTGGCTAAGGCTTTCCGTATCATCGGCAAGGAATGAACATTTATGGCAGACTCTCTTATTGTGAACTTTTAGAACGTGTGTAGAAAGTCTCTCACTTCTAGCAGCTTTGTAGTCACATAAGGCACAAAGGAATGGCTTGATGTGAGTGTTTAAATGTCGTTTGAGACACCAGTTATCTACACCCTGCCATGGGCAGTAGGAACAGGTAAACATTTTCTCCCCAGACTTTTTCTTTTTCTGTCCTTTTGATTTAGCTAAAGATTAAAAATTGAAAATATTAAATAAAATTGGAATAAAATTAAAAAATTATTAATGGTTTAAAATTAAATTAACAGTTGATACGAAATATTGGAATTATGTTAAAATATGCTAAGTAGTTTCATGTATGCTTACTTTCTTTCTTTGTACCACCTACACCAGCAATCCCTTGCAAAGGGCCGCTTTGTCCCGGCGTACTGGGAGGATTGAAATAGGCAATATGAGGAATCTGCTGTACGGCAAGCGTCTGATTTCCCTGAAGCTGCATAGAAAGGGCTTCCGTAGCTACAGCGGAATTAGAATCAAGGACATCTTGTATGACTTCATTTACTTCGGCCTCTTGTTGCTGAAGTGCCTGCTGTTGCTGTGTCTGCTTATTAGCCATTTTGCTATTATGATAAGTTACAACCCCTCCAAGGTTCTTTGGGAAGTGCTTCCTAATCTTATTAATATCATAGGGA
>JAQGAA010002527.1:0-12491 GCA_034696425.1 Isotoma viridis | reverse complement strand
TCTAGCCAAGTTTGTTCGACAAGGGTAACCAGTGACGTCAACGTTGGGAATGTTATAAGCGTTGTCAGAGCTGAAGAGAGCACGCTCCATTACAGAACACGAGAGGTCAAGAGAGTTCCCAGCGTTGTTGTACATTGAGTATTGCAGAGCTAACACTTTTCCATCTTTCTTGAAACCTACTTTGTACTTGCAGAAGAATGGATGTCGGGTGCCTGTCATTACCATATCTTCGTCTCGATCTAGCATGCATCTGATGGGTTGTCCAAGCCTTTGTACAAAAATTTAGAAATTAGTTTAGTGAATATAGAAACGTTAACGAAAATTACTACCAAAAGGGAAATCTAATTACTTTTCGGCTGCAAGTGCAACAGGCAATGCCAAAAGAGCAGCTCGAGTTTCTTTTCCACCAAAACCTCCTCCCATTCTCTTCGTTCGAACTACAACTCTATTAGCAGGAAGCCCAAGTACTTCCGCAGCCAAAAACTGAATTTCACTTGGATTTTGAGTTGAGCAAAACAATTCAATTTCTCCATCTTCCAACTTGGGCAAAGCTATGCACGCTTGAGTCTCAAGGTAGAAGTGCTCTTGGCCTCCAAGGTACATTTCTCCTTCGATTATTTCATCCGATTCCTGAAAGCCCTTCTCAACATCTCCGTTTTTGAGATTTCGAATCCAGTCATGGTAATATGACTTGTGCTTGATGGCATCTTGAATAGTAACGATTAGAGGTGTAATGTCTTCGTATTCAATTTTTACCATTTTAGCAGCTCTTTGAGCTGTGGCTTGGTCTGAGGCTACGATGGCTCCTATCACGTGACCTACGCAGGTGACAACTTCGTCAGCAAATACAGTCTCGTCGTGAATTATGCAACCAGACTTATTGCGTTCTTTTGGAATGTCCTGACGAATAATAGAACAAAAATTATGAAAAAAGTTTCTAAAATGCTAATGCAACTTCAATATACAATAGAGTTTTAAAAGATAATTACCTTAGCAGAAAGGAAAGCGACAACTCCTTCCTGTTCCAAAGCCTCAGTTGCATTTACCGAAATGAGCTTAGCATGCGCCCTGCTACTTGTTACCAAAGAAAGATAAAGTTCATTTTCAAACTTGGGCATATCATCAATATACACAGCTTCTCCAGACGCTTGTTTCATTCCAGATAAATGAGCAATAGGTTTTCCAACCAGATCATAATCAGGTTGACCACTTGGAACGATTTGGGAAACTTGGATACTTTTTGGTGCGTCACGATGGTACACTTTGGTTGCGCTTTTATAATTTGTTGGAATGGGTTGGCCATAAGCAAGCTTTGCATTTAATTTTTCTTGAACGATCATGTAAAATTTGAAAAAGAAGCTGAGAGTAAGAGAACGTCTGAATTCTATCATTCCACCAGGTGCACCAGGTACTAATGGAAGATCTTCAATAAGGGTTTTTGCTGCTTCCTGAACAATAGCTTCGTTCCATGGTCGACCGATAAGGGATGATGCAGTTGTTCTTGCCATCACAGTTGTTGGAGCCATACCACCAAAGGATAAATGTATGTTTTTAATGAGATTGGTTCCAACTTCAAAACGCACGAACATTCCTGCATTTACTATGGCTATGTCATCATCTCGTCTTTTGGCTTGTTTGAAGCCCCAGAAGTATTCATCCTGAAGATTAAATGGATTTTATAATATTAGAAAACAATTATAATTTTCAGGTGGAGTTTTTTAAGAATTTTACTCATTAGTTATTACCTCTTGCAAATATGGAATCAAAATAGATTGTAAGATTTCTTCGGACTTGAGGATATTTTTACGATAGCCCGTGAAGAATGTGTCATCCATCGTGACGAATCGGTGTCCAACTATAAAGATAAGAACATTTATGTTTAATTAAAAAAAAATTAAAAGCTGCATTTTGAGTAAATAAAAATTATTAACTCACTTTTGCTTCTAAGTTCCAGTTCACAATGAGCAGCCATGAATAAAGGATTCAAATCCGAGATAGGACTTCCAGTGATAATATTGCCACCAACTGCTGCCACGTTTCTAATTTGTTTTCCAGCAAACCATCTGAGCATTTCTACAATAGCTGCAAACACACGGGTTTTATGTTCTGGTTGAGTTTTGATTTGTTCATCGAGAACTTCTTCGATTTCTGATAATGTTACAGCAGCTCCAAAACGAACTCCTTTCTCTTCTATTTTTATGTCAACGAGTTCTTGAACTCGAGTTGGTTGGATTATTACTGGATAAGTGCAATTCTTGAATTTCACTTCGACCCCTATTTTTAAACAACATTTTCTTTAGTTGAATTTATTTTAAATCGGGCTTTACATGATTGTCAACAAATGATCATGATATCATGAACAAGCGATAAGGGGTCAATTATTACAAATAAATGCTTACCGATTTCAGTATTTCCAACAACAAGTTTTGCATATGGGTACTTCGTTTTCAAAACTAAAAGCTGGTCAAGGGTTGTAGGTCGGTACCAATTTACACGCTCTCCATGAAATTCAAGGTTTTGGTCATCATATTCCGAGGTAAGCTAGCAAATTTCGAATTAGAAAGTATAGATTGAAATATAAATTTAAAAAAAGCATTTTTTATCTTGTTTGGCCTACTTGCAACTCAGGAGGAAATATAATTTCCATTGAAGGATCATACTTCTTGAAATCCTTAGGATTAAACAAAGCCAAATCATCTTCAGAAGCAGTCCCATTTGAAGCTACATCAGCTTGTGAGCATCCCCCATTTGAATTTCCGTTTTGCATACAACAACCTCCATTAGCCCCTTTCTGTCCACAACAACCTCCACCTTCCTTTGTAAGGGTTTTGTACCCTTCAAGAATTGGTCGGTATCCAGTACAGCGACAAAGGTTTCCTTGGAATGCCGTTTCAACTTCTTCCATTGATGGCAAAGCATTGTTTCTGATTAAAGTGTACATAGACATGACAATTCCAGGGGTACAGAAGCCACATTGTGAGCCATGGCTTTTTGCAATACGTTCCTATAATTGAGTTAGAAAATGATTTGAAATTTTAAGCTCAAATCAAATTTTTTAATTTCAAAATTGTTATTAACCTGCACAGGGTGAAGTCCCTTGGCCACACTGCCAATTCCCTCCACAGTAATAATTGCAGATCCATGAACTGAGCATACCGGTGTAAGACAAGCATTTGCGGCAAAGTTTCTACCATAAAAACATTAAACAATGCATTCATTTAATTGTACTTAATGACCCAATAAATAATCCTACATTTTGGTCGCGCAATAAAGGCCAAAATACTTTTAACTTACGAAATTTTCTTGGTTTTTCTATCATAACGGGAAATCATGACAGTGCAAGCACCACATCCTCCCTCGCCACATCCCAATTTCGTTCCAGTTAGTCTTACTACAATTTTTAATATAAATAAGTAAAATTGTATACATTTAAAACGAATCATCTCCTTCATTTCCAATTGAGACTAAAAGGTTATCTTATTCGCAACCCATAAGTCATGACATGAGTAGTCTGTCAGACAGCTTTACTTTGCAAGAGAAATTGACAACAAACTGCAGACATTACATCATCATATTCAACATATTTTTTTTAATAATGTGATGATCGTATGATTCAAAATTAATTTTAATTATAAAAGTAAAACTTTGCATTAAGTAAAAATCTAAAGCATTTCATACTTGATTTTGTAATTTTAATCTGTAAAATAATTTTATCTCAGTTTACCAAAAATATTTTGTTGATAAGGCAAATTCTTGCAAATGAGATGGGATTTAATTGCGTTCATTCAGCAATAAATTAGTTTTTAATTAGGATTAATTAGAAAAATATTTATGTAGCATGCATCAAAAATAAAACATACATTTGTTTCTGAGGTATGTCAAAAGAGTCCATTCTGGATTGACTTGATCATCCACGATCTAAAAATCATAAGACGATATATCATTACGCAAATAAGTCAAATGTGTACATAATTACAGATATTTTTGTAATAATGTGTAATGGACTCTGCTTCTTTAGATTTTGATCTCCTTTGGGTCTGGTTTCTGGCTAAGAGATTTTTGATAATACGTACTGCGTATCATTTTTGAAGAAGGTTTCTTCTCATCTTCTACCCTCTACCCTAATACAAGTTATGGCAGTATAAATACCTATTGAGTCCTATTAAATAAGCCATATTAAGATGAAAAGTGGAAATATGTTAAAAAACTAATGTTTGTTCTCACATTTCATAAGCTTAAAAAATAATCATTAGTCACATAATATTTTACCCTACCTGATGGAAACCCGTTTTATAGCCTGGAAAGTGATCTTAACAAAAGGATATTTGATATTGCTAGATTCTATGTACCAAACAAACCGCATTTGTTTAGCTAAGGGTTTTTTATTCAGTATTTGTAACAAGTTATGTAATGAAATATAGGTGAATGCATCAGTCAAGTTCAACCTATAGGTGATACACCCCTACTATACAGCCTAATCTGACACATTCTTCTCTATAAAGCAGGTTGTCCTTGACTAACTTATTCTCCAGTTGCATAAAAGTATGTTCTGCCATGTGACAATCTCAATTTTCAATTGGATAATATACATAATTAAGCTCTATATATTTTACACTTACGGTTTAATTTAGAATGTAATTAGATTGAATTCATAATTTTTCAATTAGAAATCTTTCAAATAGAATAAATATGTATCTGGCTAACACATATGTCGAATAGCATGACGAAGTTTTGAATTATAAATAAGACGCAAAGTAAAATTTTGAAATTTAAAAAAATTAGATATTCTGAATAGAATTGAAGTACCTTTTGACCATTGACGAAGAATACGAGTGGGGACGACTTTGTAGGTATCATCTTCAAGGCGTTCTTAAAATTTCCAAGCTGAAATGCTAGAAAAGTAAAAAGCTACACAAATTGAGTATACACTAGAACACTAAACTCACTAGTGTACGTAGTCTTGAAAAGCCAAAGACAAACTGGAGAGTGGATTGAGGATTAACTAATTTAATCGTATATCATCGAGTTGTTGTATGTGATAATAATATTTAGGATTACGACATCACGAGAGGAAGAGAGTGTAATAAGCCTCCACACAGCATCCAGCATCTTTATCCACTGACTTATTTAATTTTAATTATATTCATTCGTCTATATACTCTAAACCAACACTTTTAGTATTTATCAATTATTGGTTAAACTTGTTTGTGGCCTTTTTGCCAGTATGGATGGTTTGGTTTGCGCATATAAATGATTTTAATCGAATATGTATCGTACTTTTGCTAATACTGTTAGAAGAAATTCATGACTTTTTAAAGTCTAAGGAAAACGTGTACGGGTTTCAATAAGAAATTTGATTTGATTATTATTTAACAATTTAATAATATAGAATGACCCATATGCCAGTAAAATACAGATTGGGACAGACAGTTTGCAGATTTATATGAATAGGTATTTTATGATATCTGACTTGTTTACCATTCTTGATTGATAAGAACAATATGTAATATTCATGCATTTTATCAAGATCTCTTGTCAAAACTGCTACAAATGGTATGATTTTCAACGACGAATCAGGTTCACGACGATTTAATTGATTTTGCATTTTTCCTATCAGTAGTAGTTTGTTAATTTAACAGAAGCCGAATGTGGATGATTCTAAAATTTCGTTTTAATTATGCAGACTGCAAATTGGCATCGTAATTGCAACTTTCATAAATATCGATTTTTAACGAAGGCATGTTTGACTTTTAAGCCGCATGTTGATATAAATTTTGGCAATTATAGGTTATAATAATAATAATAATCCCATATACCTGTTGCCCTTTCTTTAATCCCAAAATTGACATCTGGTATGCTAATGACAATTATCTGTATTCTCTATTCTATTCTCTACTCTATTCTAATTCTCTGGGTTTTTTTATATGGTTGGTAATAATCCTTATTTTCCAATTCAGCCTCCCTCTTTCTCAGTATAACTCTTTATAAATATAAAACCCCTTATGTTATCGTAAATCAAAATTTTAATTTTGAGAATTTTCGTAGGCAAACACTCAGGAGACTAATTCAGACAATTCAATAGACTTTTAAGTCATACATTTAAACAGTTCCACTATACTGCCATCACGAATGTAGGAAAATGCAGTCATACTTTTTACTTATAAAATACATTGCATATTACCTACTTTTAAGTCGCAATTATGATGTTAAAAGATTAATCCAGATTAATTAAGTCTACATCAATGTCATATATTGAATCAAAATGAGGCTTAGAAGTCTGCGTGGAACAATTCTTACATAGAAATTTTCCTGAAACTTCTTAATCAGCTTAATTTTATTTGGAATTGTATAATTAAGCAAAGATGACGAACAAGTAATATTTCGCAACTTGTTTTTTTTTCAATGAATGATTCTAATAAATAAATTGTTCAACCATGTCAGTCAAAAGAAGATTGAATAGAATTTATCACATTTATAAAGTCAAAGTTGATATAAAACCTATACCTAGTATGTCAGTTTTTTACTTTATAATATGGCTGCAACTTATTTTAAAAATTAACCACTAATCACAACGATGTTTGAGGGTGTGTCTCATTTTAATGTGCTTAGATACCCGATAGCCAACAGGATTTTATGTCTATTAAAAATAACTTGTGGAATGATGATGCTCCTATGGGTCAAGGGATTGTTTCGCGTCATGGAGTCAATAACTTGTAACATACAACATGTAGAGTTAGATAAGCATATATATATTATATGTATAAAAATTCTTTCGTATTCGCACAATCTTTAAAGGGGCAATTGCTAATTATAATAATAATTGTTATATATTATATTCTTATCTACAGTTTTTATAACCCAAATGAATATTGTTACAATGCCGGTTAGTAGTTTGAGCTTAATTTTATCATGTGCTGAAATTTATCTTGTTGGCCGAAGGATTAAGAAGAAAATATGTGTGAATGATATATAAATTGACTTTTTCTGCATTCCTGAACAATCTATTTTTTCAATGCTTATGTTACAACAAAAACGGAAACTATTCTTAAATGTAAACTAAACGTAAACGTTCTTTGTTAAACTTACGATAATTTAATCTTAAAATTCCATTCGTTTAAGCTCACATAGCGATAGATTCAAGAACGATACAAAATTGAATAATGATTGAACTTAAACAACATAACTAAAATGTAATTTAGATTTAAGTAGTACATGCAAAGATATTATTATTGGGAGTAGGAATAGTCTTTTAAATCATCCTTTGTCCAGGTGGGGCTGGAGAATTTAATTTGTAGTCGGAAACTGGATAGTTGAAAGCATATTCGGCATTGTTTCCACCAACTGCTGGGGCTGTTGTGTTTAATCGTCTATTCGAAAAATACGGTTTTTTAAATAAAATATTAAAGGCAATTCATTTTTACTTTAAAACTGAGGCTACTGCTTAAAAATATTTTACCTGTGAACTTCCTCTCCAGTATAAGCCGAAAACTTTCTTGCAGAGATTTCAGCTTGTATTCTTCGACTATCTTCAGCATCTTTGATTTTCTTATTTAACCTGAAATTTCAATTAAAAAACAATATGGTTTAAACAAAATTGAATTTTTAGTGTTATTTCTTGAAAGTAAAAATCAATATTTCCACAGTTTAGTAAAATAAAAAATGGCAAATGAAATGAGGTTCATACTTTACTGCAACGACTATCATTATCAACAAAGCGACAAGTAAAACCCCACAAGCTCCACCAAGTACTCCAGAAACAATATAAATTTGAGTTTGTAGGTCGTCTTCCCTCTACAAAAAATACAAAAATACTGTAATTAAGATGAACCTTTTTTAAATTTTTGATTATTTTTTATTGAGCTTACATGTTTTAACTCTTTAATTACTTCAACTATCTGTGCCTGTTCCTGGGCAGACATTTTGAAAATTGCAATTCCTTAGATGATTTACGAAGAAAAAAATCGTTGCAGTTTGATGAAAGCACACAAGTTTCAGGATTTTTTAAAAACTCAATTGGTTTGCAGGATAAAATTTTGAGCGTTGGGAGAGTTGGGACCAATAGACTGTTGAAGGTGTATTGGGTGAGAATATAATAATGCTTATGGAATGTGGGTTGCGTTTAAGATAAGCTTTTGTTCGTTATTAACATTATAAATCTGTTAAAGTGTGATTCATAAAAAATGAACGATGATGATGATGATGATATTAGAAATATTCGTTTAAGTTGCTATCTATGAACAAGAGTTGACTTTTAGTACATGTTCAAATGACGCTGTTTGATTTACGCTGATTTAAGCCCAGAATAACTATTTGATCATGCTGAAAACCCAGACGATATCTTATCTCGTTGTATGTTATCAAGAAATCAATTACGTTACAATACCGCTTATGTTAAATAAACCTAATTACAGGTTAATATCACAAAGTCCATAAATTCTTCATACTTGAATTATTTTTTGTCTTTAGTGTGTTAAGGTGTTGACTTTTTATAAATGTTTATGGAGTTTGGTTGTTTGTATACCTTTTGTAGTGATATTGGGGTGTATTTACAGTGAGATTATGACTGAAACCGTTGTTACATTTTTTAGGTTGGATTCTTAATAAACGGTTTAAAAATTTGCCTTTGCCAAAGCATGCCTTTGACTCACCCTGTCATTATTTTACACTGACGACACAAATTACTCACTGGATTTGTGCGATTCTCTCCTATTCAGGCGTTTGTCTGAGATTTAACACTGTGACATAACTTTTGAGTTAATCAAACCTCTGAATCTTCCCTTCGTTATTTAGATTCGTAAGCTGTGTAACTTATTGCCAAAATATGATAACAAATGATGTACGAATCGGTTTTAAAATATTTACCTAAATAACTCCTTTGAAGATGACCTATTTTTATGTCAGACATATAAAAAAACCAATCCCTTAGTTATACTATTCGTCACTCAACTTACAATATTTGTAAATCACAGAATGTTGATGTATTTGTTGTTTTAAATATTGAATAATTAGAGATGAAACAATTTGAGTAAAAAACGAACCGTTTATTTCAGATTCATCCACTAAAAAGTAAAATAAATACACCTTATACGTAAGAAACTACTCATAGTTAATTAATACTCTTCCATCATCCGTTCTTAATGTACAGTAAGGAACGTAATGTGTGTGTCTGTTTATTAAATCTAAATAAAATAGGAAAGATAAAAAGAAATTCATTATTTTTACAATATAGATTATTGTGAATTATAGCAACTTTTTGTTCACAATACACGATTGACATATCTATAGGATTTTCAAAGGTACTTAATGTATCTTTTGAGATGACCCGTAGTAAAGAGAAGGTCACGCAATACTTTGTGTCAATATTTATCGTGGAAATTAAAGTTATTATAACTGAAACTATTTCTGGTAACTAGAATGGTGACCTTTTAAAATTCATCATTCTCGTTTACGCATATTGTGATTGTCTGACTTTTCAAAATTGGACGATTGTTAGCTTTTAGTAGTAATCATCGTGGTTTTGTTGATTTTGTTGATTTTGTTGATTCAGAGTTCGGAGGATTGGTGGATTCCTTGGAAGAGTTGGAAGAACTCGAACACCTCCATTATTTGCATGAGGATGATTAGTCGGTCTAGTAGCTGATTGTTGTTCGAAAGTAGCGTTGTCGTATCCAAATGTGTGGGAATTGGGTGACACTACTGGTGTGAATGGAGTTGGCGATGGTGCGATTGTGGGACTGAAATTAAAGAGAATAGAGTTTGGTATGTTATGCTTTTTGTAATAAGAACGTTTTTGATGCTTTATTAATTCTTGAAATATTTAGGATGAAGGGTTTTTGAATTAGTAGTATTTTGAACTTACTTTACTGTTGCTGCTGGAGCAGATTGACCAGTATATGTTGAAAAGCCTCGTTTGGCAAGCTCGTCTCCATCAGTCACACGTTTAAACGACCTGGAAATTTTCATTTAAAGTTTATTACAGTGTATGTTCGTCGATTAAAGATCTAGCCTTGAAAATAGAAGAATAAACATAAAAAAGAAAGAAAGAACCGTATTTAATTTAATATAATTTTAGAAAAAATTAATTAATACAGAAATATTCTAATTACTTGAGTAATTAAAAGCACCTCCGATTTAAGTAAGCATGCATTATACGAAATAAAAAACCAGCTTACCTGTTAAACTTGACGAAAAGTGTGATGACCAAAATAAAAAGAATGAGCAAAACGCCACCAATAGCTCCAGAAATTATATAAATTTGTGTCTGAATGTCATCATATTTCTGAAAATTAACAAAAAAAATTTTAAAACTTAATCACAACTTCAAAATACACACTTCCTAATTCAAAAATGAATATTTTACAAATTATAGTCTCTTACCTCATCAAGAGCCACGATCTCTCTACAAATCTGCGGATTAATTGAACTACCAGCAGCACTGTTACATTCGTCTAACGAAATTTTAAACATAGTTAATACTTTTTTTAAATTAATTAAATCAATATTTTCAAAAAATTTCTAAAAACGTCTGTCTATAAATATTCAACTATTTACAAAATGTCAACCAAGCAAAAATAATTAAGCCTGTCGAGAATAAAAAAAATGTCCTTCGTACAAAACAAAAATTTACACTACAAAGTAAGTTATAAAATTGTGTCCTTATACATTTCTCACTAATACGAAACTTAATCAGAATTCAGAGTGCTTTACTACTTACAGTGCATATGACATTTATTATTTGAGGACGGTGGTGATAGTAATAAAGAGAAAAGATAACAAAAATGAGTGAGAACCCAAGCCTCTCTGTCATATGTCAGTCAGGTCAACTAAAATAAGGGAAGATAGGTGATACCAAGTTATAACATTCTGTATTAATATTTCTTCTTTTATCTTATCACAAAAATTATTTTTTATAGGCATTTAACAACATCTTCCATATCGTCGTCCTTCTCTATATGTCGAAGCAAATGAAGGCCCACCACCACCCATGGCACAATCACTATTATTAGAGTATTGGTGATGTTAGATAATGAGAGAGAAAAATGTATATTTGAATGACGCATAGATATTCTCTAAAAGAGAAGGCCCAAAAGATTGTAGACTTTGATGTTTGACATATTATTTGTATAATCTTTGATAGGGAAAAACATATGAATATGGCTCTTCAAAAGTATTATTGATTGGTATTTGGTGTGTAATGATATATTTAAAATGACATACGGTATTTCATTTGGATGAGTAACTTGTGGTTGTATTAAGGCCAGGCTGTAGCCAGTTTTACGTTGGATTTCACTTTGAATTAAATACATTTAAAATTAGAGAGAAAATATGCATTGGGTTTTTGGTTGTTTTAGTCAAATCTCCATTTGGGGATTCACAGGTGCAGTTGCATTTGCAGTTTGTTGTGATGATGATGGGACTGGAAGACTGAAGAGCAGAATGAATAATTTTTATTTTTGATTAGCATTTGGTTTTAATATTTTGACTAATGTTATTATTATAATTGTAATATTATGTTTATTATGTGCTGAATGTGAAACTCCTGATGGCCTTCGGCCTGGGGCTATTTATTGAAAAAATTAAAATTAAAATAGTATTGTAGTAGTAATAGAAGAAGAAGAAGAATTATGTACCTATTTTTTAGAGTTTTTGCTTCATGTATGATGAAGATTATGTATGTTAGTTAATAGAGAAAAGTTAGTTGGATGATGGGATGCATTTGTAAAGTAAGCTAGGGTATAGGAATTAGGTATGAAATTACTTACCATGACGGTGGTTTTGATAACAATGATATTTAACTGGTTTTGCATTTGACTGGAGAGTATATTATGTGTGTGTGATAGGAGAAATTGTATGATTGTATGAATGAACTCTGGCAGATAGGAATTAAATTGCAGTTTGGTTTTTGTTCTTTGGGATCATGTTTTTTAGAACATGTGCATGCATTCGGTTTTAATTACATTGACATTGGAGTTATTAGGCTGTGTTATGAGTTATGAGTAGATTCAATAAGCTGAAAAACTCTTGTAGTTGTGGAAAGTATTTTTTATGAATTTTATAAACATTCAATTTATGAGAAATTGGATAAGGAAATCACCTAAGGAAAATAATAGGGTTAAAGCTTAAAGCAGTTGAATGTTTGATTTTGATGCTTTTTTGAAGATTTGTTTGCATTTTAATTGTACGCTGAAAGTGCTACAAAAAAGTAAAAAAACTTAGTTTTAGAAAATATGCATATTTTTATTTTTACTAAATTTGATGCATGCATTAAAATAAAAAGCTTTACTCTTATTGTATTACAATATTTATAAAGCAACAATACGATAAGTCAATGCTGTTACAAAAGTTAATAAAATGTTAAGAGTGGATGTACTACTACCTCCAGTCAAAGTAACTGAACTTTCTTTGTTCCGCCGGGCTCCCCTAGGTAACGACGTTAGAAGGGTTTTCGAAAAATCTGTCACTTTGGAAATCTCGGAGGATGGCCGCCGAGA
>JAQGAA010002526.1:0-12497 GCA_034696425.1 Isotoma viridis | reverse complement strand
TTCCAATGTCTAAAATCACCGGTGAAATGAGTGAAGCCTGTAAAATTCTTGTTGGAAATGATACACTTTTTAATCATTAAAGTGGTTGTTATAAAACAGCATCCTTTTCTAATTATAGCCCTAATAAACTCACGCACAGCCCTAACTGTGTTACTGTATTGACTGTATAAGCAATTGGCTGGCAGGGCAATTTTGATCTCAAGAATCTGTAGCAGTAGTCGCGTGTTATGTTAAAATCTTTTGTCATGCTCTTCAAGCAAATAACCAAAAACGAACGGAGCCAATCGAGCATAATAATTTAAATCGATTCTTGGTAAGAATCTTCACGCAAAGTGCGTTTACTAATTATTTTTAATCCTTCAAGACCCGTTTTGACACGTAATTAACAGTATTCTCTACAAAAATAAAAAGATTGCAAAGCTTACCATCCGTAATAAATTGTACAGCAGGGTAATCCTTTCCACTTGCGATGTACTTCAGCGTATACGATGTATTTGGCAAAAGGTCAGAAAGGGTGATTTGTGGTAGTCCTGCTGGAATTCGATGTTCTTTCCAAACTTCAGTACTTCCTGGGTTTTTGATTAACTCTTGCGACAGCGAGATTGACAAGATTGCCTCTTTGTCATTCTTTGGCAAATCCACTACGGCTGATTGGTCCGACCGTTTCAAAACTGTAACCTGCATAAGTGCATCACCTTCTTTTATTGCTGTCATCATGTCTTTAGGATTGGCTCCACTTGCAGCGGTGCCTTCCCCCATTTCTTTTGTTGCCTCAACTTTTAACTTTGTCTTTTCGTTTTCTTCGCCCAAATTGTTGTGGGACTCAGCTAATTTAAAATCTCTTGCTCCTACTTTCGTATTAGATGTTTGAGATAATAATTCGCTTGGATTGTCTTGACTCTTGATGCTTTTACACGTGGCTGGTACACAACATCCATCAAAAAGTGTATCATTTCCAACAAGAATTTTACAGGCTTCACTCATTTCACCGGTGATTTTAGACATTGGAATGAATCCCGATTTACAATCAGGATCTCCTTGTACATCTTGACATTGGAGTTGGCCAGAGGCTTCACACTCACATACTTTTCCACATTTTTCTTTGTAAACTTTGTCTCCTGTTTCAAGCTGGCGTCCATCTGATTCGCATTTCTTGACTGAAAGCACAAAAAAATACGTATGGTCATTTGAAATTCAAACAATTTAAGATTTGCAGACATCTATACGTTTGCGAAGTTTCTCCGAATTAAAACTAGCGACAATAAGCTAGCTTATTATGTATTCATTTCATTCATATCAGATTTGATTCTTCTGTATTGTTTTACTTTGGAAAAAGTTTATTTATTCAGTATTTAATGGCTAAAAAATTTTAAACAGAGGTCTACTTGGATCTACTTATTCAGTGGAAAAGTACCTACAAATTGTGGCTTGCCATTCTGTATGGTTAATTGCCTTGTCAACTTGGGCACGTTTTCCTTGTCCCACCACGAGACATTATTTTGTAAATATAATTGAACATCCATCGGTTGGTATAAAATAAATTATATAATAAAAGTTGATATGCATGTAACCGAACAAATAAAACTACCAAATAAATTATACAAAAAGAATAAATTGAGCAGGACAAATCTTCTTTTTAGAGATTGGAATTTTTATTATTAATTGCTTAATGATAATCTGATTAAAAATTATGTTTAGTCTTGCATATCATGGTGAGAGTGTATTCATGTATAACTAGAGTTAATGAGAGAAAAAAAAACAATGACAATCTATTTCTATACATTCACTTTCAATATTGGTAGAAAGAATGGATCTCTGTCATTATACTTTATTTCAAAGAGTGTTAATAATATTGTTCTATATGAAAGAATCAAAGTATTTTTTTATATTCATTTTCTGTTTTAACTCGAGTTGTTTCATAATATTAACATTCGTATTGCAAATATAATATTAGTAAATTTTTACATAATATTAATATTCGCTTAAATAAAATATTAAAAGTTTTCTCCATTAAACTGATTCAACATTCCGCATCTCTAACATTGGCTATCAAGGGCCTTGGATACTTCATCATTCTTCGACCAATCATTAAATAAAAATTGGTGCTAATTACTAAAGTAATTTTGAGTTACGTGGTGGGTTACCAAACCAACAATAATTACTGAACTAGCTTACTGATCAACTCTTAAGTCCACTTGATTAGAAAAGTGTTGCCAAATATTCCATCAAAATTGCTTAGAAGCTATCAGTAATTAAAAATCCAAATATGGCCAACGTATACTTCAACTGCCAAATAATTACTTACTGTTCGCATACAACCTTCTCATTTGAATTAATTAAGCCATTCAAAAACTAACAGCAATAAGAAGCGTGAGAAGACAAGAAGAGAATTCAAATGCAAATTCAAAGCTTATTTTTTACCACACGTAAAAGTATTTAAGCCCGTGAGAATGTACGTGGCAAAACCTTCTCAAGACATAAGTATCTAAAATTGCGATATAAAATGCAAATGACAATGTTTATGGTCAAGAGTAATAAGCTTTTGAGTAACATCTTTAAAGCTGAATAAAAGAGATTGTCTAAGCAAACACATAAACGAATTGTTGAGCAATTTCTTTTTCAAAATTTCGTAACTCCCTTGTAAATTGCTAGTTCTTAGATTTTGTGAATATAAAATAGAAAAATGTAATTTAGCAAAGAAAACAATTTCTGTAAACATTATTAGCCTTTAAAATACCTAAATACCACACTCTAATGAGGTGTTAAGATAAAATCGGCGACTTAACTGCAAAAAAGTTGTTCTAACGGAAGATGATACAAATTTTATAGAAATTTTGGTTTTGAATGGATGATCTTGTGGAGCATTTTGAGGTTAGATGAAACCTTCCTCCACGCACAGCCAGTGCAATGCATCCTACTGTATGTATTTGAGTGTAGTAATGTCAGCTCTTGTGGTTTTGTGAAACGTTACTTTGCGTTTAAGAAGTTTAATAACCCTTGGCAAGCTTTATTGTATGTTTATCTGATATTTTAAAGTAGGTTTTGTATTCAAAACTTTTACACTTTGAAAAATTCAAATTTTGCTTAAATGTTTATTAATTTCTTTGAAGATAAAATCTCTTTCTTTGATGGCTTACCTTCCTCGGATGAAGGTTTGCATTCTTTGTTAGAATTTAAAGCCATTCCTGGTGGACAAGAACATAAGGCACGGTGATTTCTTGCGACGCAAATCCCACTTGTCATATTAGCTTCGCGACATACATCAGGTAAGACTTTGCATGGATCTGCACAAGCCCCTCCAACACACATGAGGTCGGATGTACATGTGGTGTCATCACTGCATTGAGATTTCGCTGAAAGAAAGAAAATAATAATTGGTTAGAATTTCAACTCTAGACTACACAAAAGAATCACTTGCTACTGTTTGTCATAAATTTCTAAGAAAAATGAACACAAGAGAAATTTGGAGTTGCTGGAACATTTATTAATTTTTACGACATAACGATCCTAACACAATGCGACTAGAAAAGGGCTGGCATGTGTGGCGTCAGATTTCCTTTACGAAGCCTTTGCAAAAATTTACCAAATTGAGTGGTACATAGAAAATACATTTTTAAGAGATAAAAAAAGTTATTAAAATTTAGAAGCAATAAACATCGAGTTCATATTTGTCGAAAATTGAAAAGATAAAAAAGCTTTGCACCCAACGTTTTTGACAAACCTGGGCTTATTATCTTTCATACAACATGCCAGTTTTACTCCCACATTTTTCTACCTTTGGCTAACAACATTTTTTCCTGCATGTTTCTTTCTCCTATTCCGCTCTAAGTTTAATTGGCTTGAAATAAATTGTTCAAGAAAATTCTTAATAATATACATTTAATTTGGTAAATAGCCAAAGTTGTGCATACTGCACACTAATCTCATTAATCTTTCTGTTGCATTTTATCCCAAAAAGAACATTTCTACAAGGTTGAAAATTCAAAGATATGAAAATTACGCAATTCGTCGGGTTTAATTGGCAATTCATTGTACTCGTAAAATTTTTACTTTATTTTAGGCATTTGTTGTTTTTGCGAATTTTAGACACATTCTGCTTAAGTAATCTAAGTGCATATTGTAATTCATGAACCTTCGTTTTTATTTCCCAACACTTCTTGTAAATAGAAAAATTTCAAAATATAATTTATTATTGAAGTTAACAAATTTTACAACTTCACGAGTATGAAATATGCTTGTCATTTCTAAGAAAAAAGGGTATTGTTTACTACAAGGTTGATCTTTAGTAAAAATACCTAATAATGTTCTTACACACACTTAAAACTTTAATATACCTTCTCATCTTTCATTAATTTTTCCTGATTCATTGCTTTTTTGTTTTATGAATTTAAACATACCTAAAAAAGGTTCCTCTCCAGAAGAGACATAATAAAACCCTGTGTATATATGAGGTTAGTAGCGTGTAAATAATCTATTGAGTTAATGCAACCAAGCCGGTCTGAGTTATTCTACAAACCCACATTTTTAAAAAGTATAACAAAGTAAAGATTTCAAACCTAGATTTGTCTATACTAATACTATTGTGTACATACATAGGTACATTATACACATACATATACTACACTATACATTTCCCTCATTGTCAAGGAAGACTCATTTTCTAATACAAACATTGAATTCATGAAAAAAAAACAAGTGAGAATGCAGTATCAGATTGCAATTAATTAAACCCACTGAGCGTTTCACACTCTACACAATAAACAAGAAAGAACGCATCCCACGCCATGATGTAATAATTACATTCATCTTCAGTGTACTGCCTAGTTGAATGCTTTAGGTGGTCTTGGTAAAAAACTTAAATGAAACAAAGCGTTTCAAAAAACCTACAAACGATCAAGACTTCTGAAGATGATGATGATGATGAGTCATACATAAGAAACTGTCTGTGGAATAACAATGAAATAAATGAGCTTGGCGTCTACATACAACTGTTCCCTGCCACTCTGCTACATAAGGTAAAAAAGGTGGATAACGAAGGAGTGTTCATGATAATGTTTTCTAAGCAGATAATCATAAGTCTGTCCGAAGAATCTTCTCCAAACTTCAGAAGGTACTTATTAGGCTTAGTATTATGGAATATGAAAGAGTAAAAACTTTTACCATCAGTTCACCAACTCCGCAACTCCGGGTTGATCTCTGAATTTTCCATTATTTCAGCCTATTTACCACCCGTGAACTTTGAAGGCTTGCCAACATTGCTTTATCATGATTACGATATGTGAATGGAAAAGGTAAATAGTTTTTTTTTAATTTTTTTAGGTAAGTACGATTTATGGCATTTTGTGTAGGATTTGAGTTTTAGATTTTGATGTTTCATCCTAAAACATATCTGCATTGCCTGCAAATTGTTAATATAGTTTTTTTCTGACTAATCTTACACAAGAAAAGCTGTTTTAAAGGAAAAAGAAATCTACTTAAAAATGTAATGTTTGTCTATGAAAGATTTTCTCTTTGAATTTGCATACAAATGTAAATCCGTTGCAATTGCAAAACAACGTACACTTGCACGTGCATCTCGGAAATTCTATATACTTTGTGTTTTGTACGTGGCTGCACTAAAACACTTAATTGCATTCCTCATTTGGATACAATCTGTAATAATAAAATGCCCCAAGTCTCAAATAATCAACAGTGATTATCATGACAATTGTTCTCATTCATTGTATTGTATTGTCCTTTGAGCCGTGCTAGTCTTTTGAATAGACCTGAATAGTATATATAGTGTCGTCTTCTTATTTATTAGCTAGTGAACATGCAAGTTGCACTTTTATTCCCGAGATACAAATTTACTCAAAGAGCTTTATTATTGTAGGAGTCATAATGTAATTCCTTCTCCCTTAGGACTTCTATTCTAAAGTTTAACCTAGATTTTTTCTTTATGGACTGATTGTAAAATTTAATGAAAATGAAGTTGATAATGAGGAGCAAATTACTGCACCTTCCTTTGTCTCACTGAGCTAAAAGCGTCTTTTAAGGTTAACTGACTCAAGGATTGACATTATTTTTAATACTACACAGCAAAATTGCTATAATGCAAAGGACTTGGAATTGTAAATAATATTCTTTATTTTAAGAGAAACTACTTATTGATTGAACTTCAAATACAATACCAAGACGTTGATTTAGTTTTAGAGTGACAAGTATCTTCAGTGTTCGTTAAAATAAATTCACAGCTTTTTACAATACTTTGAAACTTGTGTGTAACGGCCTTGATTTCTTTCTTTAAAAGACAAATTCAATTTTTTTTGGCTTTTAGGAGTCAACATGAACTAAACATATTGAAATTAGTTTTTAAGTTAATGAAATTTCAAAAGATTTCACGCAAACCTTTAAAACACGAATACCTACTGCTACTGGCACCTTCATTATATTTTTTACCTAAATCGCCATTATTTTTCTAGAATTGTAGACTAAAATCATAAAAAACCAGCCTTCACAATCAACTCAATGAGATAAATATTGACATAATTCCCAGCAGTCAACTTCACCAGTTCATCAGTTACTCATAAATAATGATCACAAAACTCGTTGCAACCCATTTAACTTGCACACGCTTCTTTAGACACACATGGAAAATACAATTGCTATAAGCAAATTAAAAAGTCATTAATTTTTTTGACATTTAAAAAATCAATCAAATTCTCTTTTACAAAACAATTATTTTCAGAATCATCTCATGGTGAACTTTTATAATTTCAATGCTGCTCTTGGGATGTACCTACATTAATTTTTAAACCCATTCATAAAACTGAAGCGTCTTCTTAAGTTATTATTTTTTCATTAAAAGTATTTAGCACTTCAAGAACACATCGCGTAAATCTACTTGAATATGAAAATGAAGTAACGGGAGCGTGGCTTAGTTTTTTTTACTATTTGTTTGAATACAAAGCTAAAGCATGCATGTGATTGATCATTCACTAACAACTCACAAAAGCTAGATTCACATAAGCAGAGTACGGATGATGCTTTTTTGTTAAAGACAAACATATTATTGTATGGTGATAATATAAAAAAAAGTTTTTGTAAAGAGCTTTTCATACTAAAGGTGTACTTGCAGTTTTGAAAAGACTTTGTTTTGTTGCCCTAAGCAAAATTATTTGTTTTATTATATCTTGTTAGTAAGTTGCAAATAGCTTTAGTACTGCAACTCTGTCTATTTAACTGTTTATAAAGTATCAGGTGCATTATGGCTTCATTGAAGAAGACTTAAATATAAATAGAAGTTATTTGGTATACATTTTTATGAATGGTGGCATGTTAATAAAGTCATTTTATAATTATTGTTTTTCTTTTAAAACTTCCCATGCAATATTGAATGAGGTGATGTATTATTGAGATGTTCCGTTCTAAATAGGTTGGTTTGTAATTAGGATGAATTAGCTTGTGCTTATTGCGGTTTTATTCAGATCAAAAATAATAATTTTGTCTGTATCAAAAGTGCAATGCTCAGTACTTTTAATAGAAAAGTTTTATATAGAAAATTCCAAATTGAGGTTTTATTTTTTTAGTTGAAATTATAACGATCTGCTTTGACGCTTACGAACGTCACTCCGAATGGGTACAGTGTCATTAATATAGTTTGCATGTCAGTCACATGAATCTTTGCCTGAAAAGGTGGAATTAACTTAATCTAAGAAAGCATCTTTAAACCCAGATACTAAGAAGAACACATTATGCGGGGTGTGTCGTTCACACAAAACTCCCCTAATGTACATGATTATTAATTAAAGACAAAAGATAATTATTTTGAACTCGTATATCTTTCTTGCCTGGAAACTAATCCAGACTTTTAAAGAGCAGGAAAAGATTTTAAAATTGTCAACGAATTCCGCCCTGTTAATTGGCAGGTGCTTATTTCATGAAACATCAACTACTCCTTAAATAGGTTAGTGGCATTTGATATTTGAGAAGAGACCTACCCAACCCAAGAGAGCTTTTCCGGCTCGTTAATAACAATGATGATGATAATGACGAAAATTCAACTAGTCACGAAACTTCATCTCTTGATTTTTTTTAAATTTGTGAGCTATGTCTGAACTTGAAATAATTCTCAAGTTTATAAATGATTAATGTGAAATCATTTACCAGTAAAAGTTATTTGAGTAAGTAATCTTCACGAAAACGATTAAAAGAATTTTATTCCGTTTTCATACGAAATACCAACTATACAGTACTCTCAGTACTACCAGTGTAACTAATAATTAGTGCGTAAAATAAAGTTTTAAAGAACTTGATACATATTACAGTTTAATGAATCTTCTTGTTGATCATAATACAAATAATACTGCATAAAATAAGCATAAACTTGCCTTTAGCAAGGAAATTCGTGGTCTGTGGTCATGGCCTTCAAAATCATATCATACTACCAGTGATAATAAAATGGATTACATATTATTTTTATTTATTATTGTTATGTAGTTAAATGATAAGCCCACTCAAAATTACTATGAGGAGATGTTAACATGAAAACAAATTCCTGTAAAATTAATAGTGTATTACCTGGCTTAATTTTTAATATTTTTTATGTGGTTAGAGGTCCAAGGTTAGACTTTTTGCATAAAAAACACTCATAAAATAATATTTTCTCACAATCAGAATAAAAAGTTCTCGTAAATTTAGAATCAATTTAAAAACAAAGTGACAGGCAACACATTTATGAGATTCCGTCTTACGTATTTGATTGTATATATTTTTTAAATTTTATGATTAGTCCAACTACCTTACGTATGCTTGATTGTTCGTGATTCATGATCCTCAAAGCAATAGATTGTCTGAGATTACAATCAGCGGCAAGGCTTTATACCTGATTTTTGTATTATGTCATTTTTGGCGAATTTAGTGTTTCTAACCATAATGAGTTGGTACAAAAATTTCAGAAATTATAGTTCAACCAATTTTGGAAAATTTTATTTATTTCCATTGGTTGATGTTATGGCATGGGAAAACATTCTACACACAAGACACAATATAAATCTTTGATCAGACGGATGTTTTTATCTATGTGTTCCATCTGTAGATATCTCCATTGTTTCCACTTGATTATTGAACATCTAACCCATCAGTCTCTTCATATATAATTTTAGAACTGACATTTTGGAGGGCATCTTCAGCACGATTTTGGCTTAAAACGAAAGCTTACCTTTTAGTAAAGTTATTGCGTAGCCTACAACTCTAATAGTAAAACTGAATGTAGATTCTCCATGTAGGTATGAAGATTTTTATAATCTTTTTTGCAAAAAGAACACCATCAATTGCACACCAATTTCTTGTATGTGTTCGTGGATGCAACAGAAAACGTGAAAACTGTGTAATGATAGGTTGTAAAGGATTTTATGCATGAAACCAATAGTATGATTAGTGATATGACTAAACATGATAATTGATTAATTTAACTACTAAACATTCCCATGTAATAATATATAATATATTGACTTACAAATTTTAATAATTTGTCGCATACTCTGCAATCCCTGTGAAATACTAGAATTTCTCTAAAAGCAAGTAAAAATCCCTATTACAACAAACAGTAAGCAGGTAGTGTTAAAAAATGAAAAAAATTGATAGCACAACAAAGTGCAACTTGCATTTTCATAATTATTTCAAACTCAATAAAAATTTTACTACATGCCAATGCACATTTTCCACTTTGCAATAAATTGTCAACGTTAGTTGTCAACTTGTGACAAAAAAATGCAATCGAGTTTGCAATTGCAATAATTATCATTTTATACCGCTCGTACAACTGCGGCTTCGATACTACAATTTAATTCTCATTGATTCATGATAGCAATAATAACTCAGCATGCAGTAGTAATATAACACGGTGTGGTTTTATTTTATAGAGCCATATTGACATCGACATGCCCAAGCCAACTGTATTTTTATCATGAAAAAATATCTTTAATTTTTAGGTCGCCTTGTTCCAATTGAATAAATACTCTTCAACTTCTTCAAAGAATATAACTAAACTAAATAAGCTGAATGAGATGGGGACTTCGCCTTTCAAAAACAAAAGAGAAGGAACTTATTTGATTCTATTGTGTTTATTTGCTGAACTAGATTACTTTGGTCTCTTCTCTCATTTGAATTGGAAAGTATGAGTGAGCAGTAGATTTACAAACAATTATAAAAGTTTGACCATTCTATATGGTTGAGTCGATTGTGCTCATGCTTTTTTAAAAGTTTGTGACTGAGAATTCAAGCACGAAGGAAATACAATACTTACAATAGGATTGGAAATTTATTATTGTACCGAAGCATTCGAAGTCAAGATGACAAGAGTATAGACTGTGGAGATGTTTGTCTGCCTTAATGATATACATTGTATTCGATTTTTTATCCTGTGTTTAGTTATATGCTGATTTAAATGTGATGTATTTTCTGCTTTTTGCAAGGTCAACGGGATTTATAACTTGAAAGGGTAGTAAATCTTGGATGGTAAATTAGGTATGCTTTGTCTACGCGATATGAAGGCAAATCATCTCGGATTAATTCACCAAACAGGATGAAAATTTCGATTAGGTAACCTTAAATTTATTAGGGTTTCACGAATATTTTAGGTATAAATGTTTAACCTTGTTGAGGGGGAGATCCTGAAATACTACATAGGAGACCAACTAGTTAAGATGAGTTTTTGCATTGACATTCATAACTATAACTAAAGATATTATATTTGAAGAGTTTATTTGAATAATTTAATTACACAAAGATGATATTTTTCCAGAGTCAACTGTTTTTTTGTATTATTTTGTATGTTTATTTAATTTCTGGAAAACACGCTTGTTTAACAAGTAATAATTTAAGTTATGTATGTGTCATATCATTCATAGGCAAGGAAATTGATGTAAAGAGTTTTTAATACAAGATTTTCTTTCACACATATTGGTAAGAATTCTCAGGTAGTCCCTTTTTGTGTTTAATGATACTAAAATTTTGTATTGAATAATATGTTTTGTATTCGATACGTCCTTGAAAATGAGTAATTATTTATCCTAAACCTTTTACAAGGCTGACAATGTGATGCTAATGATTTAGAGGATACATATAATGACACTTCTGAATATTTTTGTATTTCGTGATATCGTGAGATTCGCTGAAAAAAATTGTTTTACTGAAATCTTCAATTAAGTTTTTTTGAGTTAATGTATTTTCCAAATACCAAACATTGAATTTAATCCTAAATTGACATGAAAGCAAGTTTTTGTGAAACGCAAAGGTAGCTTTTTGGTATTCATATTATTGTCAAAACAAGAGAGACACAGAAGTAAAAAGTTGTAGTTAAAGTAAGAAGCTAAGGACATTTTTAAAACAAAAATGTCAAGATAAAAAATATTTATATCATGTAAATCGTGATAGTAGATGACAGAAATGATGGCAAAAATGTTAAACACAGTATTTGTAATCTCTAAGAAAAATTAACAAAACATAACACAGCATCCGGTACCGGTTCTTAGCGTTCTATTTGCTGATTATTAGTAATAAAAATTCCTCTGGCTAAATATACAAAGTAATAATCTTAAAAGTAATTATGGTTGGTTGAATTCTACCACGTAAAGCTGTTGTGAATGATACATTTTTACTATCCACACTGTAATTACAAACAGCAGAGATTACGTCGTTGGAAATTCCTCTAAAAAGAAATGGAAAGTGAAGCTGATGAATTTTTAACATTTATATTGTTACACTCAAGAAAAAGATAACTCTTTTTAACTACTTTAGCTATTATTGCATTTTGCTGGCTGGCATGCATGCAAAAAAGGGGCTAAATTCTCTAGGCATATTCATAGAAACAAGTTAACTAAACTGATACAACCTGCCTTCTTAAATAATATTATACAATTTATTTATTATTTATCTATTGTGAATAATAATATGAAACAAAAAAACCTAGTGCTGTAATCTGTATCAACTCGCTACAGCAACGACAGTACGACAGCTATATACTTCTCAAACCCACTCTATCATTGCTACATAATACTACAAAGTGCAGCTGCCAAATGCATCTTACTAAATTTTATATTCTTGCTTCTAAGTTGCAAATTAACTTGCCAACCTGTTAGTCATTTTTTTAAAAAGAGAAATGCAGTTTTTGAGGACAATCAGGAAGACTGAGCTGATCTATTATGCAAACAAGAAGCAATCATTAAATAAATTGTTGGATAATAATACATAACAGAGAATAATATTGGTTGTACAGCTTTACTAAGTTTAATTTTTACTTTGTAAAAAAGTTTTTTAAATGAATGAAAAAGTATTATGTGTCATGGGTAAGATGATGAGAATTTCATTTAACAAAAATAAAGCTTATTCTTACTCATGTAAATGTTTTACATAGAAGGTGGATGAGTATTTTGTACTTTTTATGAAAACCACAAGAAAAACTAAAAGGTTAATTAATAAAGTTATCTTTAATATTAGTTAGTACTAGTAATGAGATA
>JAQGAA010002525.1:0-12502 GCA_034696425.1 Isotoma viridis | reverse complement strand
TCTCGTCCTTAAAATTCCATCAACACCTTGCACCTGGTATCTCTGGGAATTAATTGAATTCTGTTCCAACCTGGAATTCAAAATTCACTCACACCTTAATTTTATCAAAAACATTGAATAAGAATCTGAATTCATTTCACTTAAACAGGCAGTGTCTTCTCTCTCGGACAACACCTAATAAATATCTCGAACTTGAAAAAATTACACTCATTAAATTGAATCTAATTATTTCCAACTCTATACAGCTTTTATACAATTTAACAACTCAATAGTAAATTAAATTAAAATAATTATTGAAACAAAGACAATCCAGGTTTCAGGGCTTGTAGTAAATCATTAATTCCATATTCCATCATGTTATTCTCTATTAAGACAACCCGGGTAAAATCAATTAGCACATCTCACCCTGCATGGATTGATTGATTATTAATATATTGATATGATTAAAAGAACCACTTGTCATATCACTGCAATGCTTTACTCTGATGACTCATTTCCATTTGGCATTTTGCCTCCCTGGAATGCTCTGACTCTGAGATGTAAATTTTGTTTGAATTAATTTAATTTTAATTAATTCTATTTTGTTTTAGTTTTAATTCAAGCCATTTTCATTAAATTGTTTTTTTTATATCTTCACTTTAATTTACGTACTTGAGTTCTTTTCAAAAATGTCCGAGTGCTCTTTTCTGTATATTACGGATCTGGTACGGTAGAAAATAAATAATTATTCATTTTCAAAATTCATTTTTACCAAATACTTAAAACATCTTATACTCTTTTTACATAAAAATTAAACTTTCTTTCGTAGCTTTTATATATTTTTTTGCCTGATAAAAATATATTTTTGAGAAGTTGTTAAAAATGAAAATCTTTATTTTTATTTTTTTTTGTATATTAAGGTCCGGCATAAAATCCTAAGTTATCTTTCCCCCGATGGCTTACTGAAACTCAGAGAAGTTTGCAAAAGAACCCAAACCTGGATAAAAGAATCACCCAAAGATTTTAAAAAATGGAAGAATTTTGAAATTCGAATCGAGGAAAATGGATTCAAATCTTTGGAATCCTTACTAAAAAACAAGTTCCAAATTTCCAGCATATACATTTCCAACGAATCTGTAGACTACTCTACAAAAATCCTTTAATTCCCGAATTCCTCCAAGAATACGGACACCACGTGACCCATCTAAAAATCCGTAAATATTTTACCTGTGAATCCTTTGAAGAAACTCAATTTTTCGAAGGATTTCCAAACTTACAAAGCTTAGAATTGGAACTAATAGACTTAAAAAACCGATCAAAACGTTTGAATAACTCTCCAGCACAATTTCCAAAGATCTTTAGAAACCTAAAAGTCCTAAAACTAGGCGAAGTGTTACTTCTTCCTCCAACTCCATTCTTCCATGGAACCGTTCTCGTCCTTAAAATTCCATCAACACCTTGCACCTGGTATCTCTGGGAATTAATTGAATTCTGTTCCAACCTGGAATATCTAAAACATCCAAAACTTCCAAAGATGCTAGACGACAATGGTCATGACTTTGAAGGATACGCAAGCATTTCGGAATATGTCCAAGCTCGAGGGAAAGACAATCCACAAAGCGATAATTTGAAATACTACGACATGGATAATTTCTCTCATGACCATGATGAAGACGAATTCGGAGCGTGTATTTTTAAGTCCAAACTCCCAATATTCCTAGCCCACGGGACAAAGTTGCTAAATGTGGATGCAAGACTCTTTGGACGTCTTTCCTTAGCAAACCCTAACAGGCTTGGAAGACGACACACGTTTAATTTTGTCCTTTCTCTGAAGAACATAAAACCCGGAGTTCAACCGCATGTTTACAACAATTTAGAAAAAATATTTGTAAAAACATCCGAATCTTTCATAAACGCCGGGTGGCTGGATATGGAGTGGCCTGTTTTGAAGAGAATGGAAGTTGATTTTGATTTCGAGAATTCAGAAACCGAAGGAAGGGGACTTTTTAATAATCTTGTTTATTATTTAATGAGGGAACGGCCCACTGTTGAGGATTTAGTTATCAAATTTCATTCAAACGAGATGAGAAGGCGCGTGATAAGCCCTGCGGTTATCAGTGCATCCAGGATTATAGAAAACTTTCCAAATTTAAAAAAGTTAAAGATTGTCGGATGGGATAAAAAGAATGCGGCTTATGCTCGAGTATGGGAGGAGCTTGAGAGTCTTGAGGAATTGTGGATTGAAGATTGCAAAACTTTGGGAAATGTTGGATTCATTGGAGCAGACCAGGATGATCCTACTTTTCTGAAATTAACAAGTAATTTCATTTGTAGTTTAACGAATTTAGCCAAAATTTATACAATTAATTACATTACTGATTATTCATTCTTTCTCAGAACTGAAAAAGCTAACTTTAGCTAAATTAGATCTCATGCCGAAGATTACGGATCGAGTTTTTCAAGATGTTTTTTCTCACATGAATCTCCAGGAGTTCTGTTTAATGTCAGATTCTCCTGTTGAAAAGGTAATTAAGCATCAAGCATACATTTCAAAACTTAAAATTCCGAACAAAAACTAAAAGTTTCGGATTTTCAAAATATTCTTTTCTACTTTTTTCAGATTACTACCGATGGCATTTCATTCCTCTTTAAAGGACAATTTTATAAAAGCATCACCAAGTTTCCATTGAACACTTGGTCATCTTCCAAAATCTCTCCTGAAGTATTTAAAGAATTAGGAAATAAGTTTAGGATTATTCGTTAACTTAAACAATTCACTCATGCCTTAATCTTAAAAACAAAACTTGATTCAGACCTTGAATTTATTTCATTTCTCAATACAATTATACAGATTTTGTAATCATAAGAATTTAATGAACCATTTCTTGTACCAATTACTCATTAAATTGAGTCTAATAATTTCTAATTCTATATATTCTAATACAATTTATTCACGTAAGGGAAAAACTTACTTCAAAATGATACACCAGAATCGAAAACCACATTAAATATGAACCAATTAGTTTTAAAAAAGTACATAAATTTAATTTAATTGAAATTAAAACAAAGGCAAAGTTTCTGTATTTGTAAACCATTCATTTCAACATTAGCAGCATGGTTAAAGCAATTATTTTTTATAACCTTTTCGGGGTGTAATGACAACCTGTTGCATAGTAATTTTAAATAGAGCTTAAAATAATAACCTAACCCGGGTAACATTAATTAAGGAATCACACGTGTATGGATTCATTGATTAATATTGATATGGATGATTAAGAAAGCATTTGTCACTACTACTGCAATACAATGCTATACTCTGCTGACTCATCTGCTCACAGGCTGTAGTGTGGGATTTTATTTTAATTAAATTGCACCCGTTTTCATTAATTATTTAAATTAAGTGCTGACGTATTTTTGTAAAAAATGTCCGAGTGCCCTTTTTTGGATATTGCGGATCTGGTACGGGTTTCATGATAAAAAAGCATACATTTTTTATTTTAAAATTTTTTAAAATTTACAAATTATTTAAAAGCTTAATACTTTTTTTAAATAAATATAAAAATTTATTTTGGAAATTTTTACATACTTTTTTAAATGATAAAATAAATTTTTGAGAAACAAACACTAACAATAAAAATCTTTAAATTTCACTCTTTATTTTGATTACGAAGGTCCGTGATAAAGTCCTAAGTTATCTTCCCCCATATGGACTCCTAAAACTCAGAGAAGTTTGTACAACAACCCTAACCTGGATAAACGAAAGCCCCAAAGATTTCAAAAAATGGAAAAATGTTGAAATTCGAATCGAAGAAACTGGATTCAAATCTTTTAATTCCTTACTACAAACTAAATTCCCAATTTCACGCATATACATTTCCAATGAATCCATAAACTTCTACAATAATCCTTTGATCCCCGAATTCCTCCGAGAATACGGACGCCACGTGACACATCTCAAAATCCGTAAATTCTTTACCTGTGAATCCACCAAAGAAACTTATTTTGTGAAAGGATTTCCAAACTTACAAACCTTAGAATTGGAATTCATAGACGCAGGAAGCAGAGCAAAACGCTTCAATATTAACTCCCACACAAAATCCAAATTTCCACCGAACTTTAAAAACCTAAAAGTCCTAAAACTTGGGGAAGTGTCCCTCATTCCTCCAACTCGACCTACTCGAAAATGCGTCCCTCAAATTCCACCAGCAAAACCTTGCTCTTGGTATCTCTGGGATTTAATTGAATTCTGTTCCAACCTGGAATTTCTAAAACACCCAAAGATTCTTCCAGCGATGCCAGACGATAATTCGAATATTCAATTTCAATTTATTGAAGGATTTTCATGCGTAGCACAATATGTTGAATTTCGAGGTGAAGGAATAAATCCACTTGGAGATAATTTGAAATATTACGACACACAAAATATCTCTCATGGTGTTTACCCAGAAGAAATAGTTTATTTTAAGGACCAACTCCGAACATTCCAAGCTCATGGGACCAAGTTGCTTAATGTGAATGCAAAACTGTTTGGAAATCTTTCCTCTGCATCCCACGTATTATTTGGAAGGCAAATAACTTGTGATTCTGTCATTTCTCTTAGGAACTTAACACCCGGAGTTCTTTACCATGATTACATCAATTTGGAAAAAATATCAATAAAAACATCAGAATCATTCATAAGTTCCGGGTGGGAATGGATGGATTGGCCTGTTTTGAAGAGTATGGACGTGGATTTCGATTTCGAAAATTCGGATACAGATGGAAGGGGATTTTTTTACGATTTTGTTGACAATTTAATGGGAGTGAAACGGCCAACTGTGGAGGATTTAGTTATGAAATTTCATTCAAATGATCCAGGCGCTATGGGAAGGCCGGTGATAAGTCCTAAAATTATAAGTGCACCCGGGATTATAGGAAACTTTCCGAATTTGAAAAAGCTTAAGATTATAGGATGGGATAAGAAGAATGAGGATTATGCTCGAGTATGGGAGGGGCTTAGGGATCTTGAGGAAGTGTGGATTGAAAATTGCAACACTTTGGGAAATGATGGATTTATTGGAAGAAACCAAAAGGAACCTTCTTTTCTTAAATTGACAAGTGAGCTCATTTAGATTTGGAAAAATTGGCAAAATTTTAGTACTAAATTTTAAAAACCAATTTATCTTATTTCCACTTTCTCAGAATTGAAAAAGCTAACTTTAGCTAAATTGGATTTCATGCCGGAGATTACAGATCGAGTTTTTCAACATGTATTTTCTCACATGAATCTCAAAGAATTCTGTTTAATGTCCGATTCTCCAGTGGAAAATGTAAGTTAAATACAATGCTGGACTCAAAAATGTAAAATTCACATGCGAATAACTAAATAAAAGTTTCCCAATTTCAAAATATTCTTTTTAACTTTTTTCAGATCACTGCCGATGCAATTTCATTCCTTTTGGAAGGAGAATTTCGTAAAACCAACACAAAGTTTCCATTCAACTCTTGGTCATCTTCCAAAATCTATCCTGAAGTATTTAAAGAATTAGGAAACAAATTCAGGCTTATTGGTTAACTTAAACAATTCATTCTCGCCTTAATCTTAAACAAAATTGATTATGAATTTGAATTCATTTCATTTCCCAATACAATTACACAGATTTTATAATTCCAGATAATATTAATAAGCCCTTGAACAAATTCCTATAATGGATTTGGCCATGAATAATATATTATGGATTTAGGTTACGTAGCTTTGTAAAGTATCGTTAAAGTATTTATGTATTGGCCTGTTAACTGAAATAAAAATAAATAAATTACTCATTAAAAACTATCTTTAAAAATCTAATTATGTCTAACTCTATATAAATGTTTTACAATTTATTCTTTCAAGAGAAAAGTTCACCTAAAAATATACAACAGAATCCAAAAAATTAACTTTTAAAATTAACATTTCAGTTTTAAAAAGTTCATAAAGTAAATGTAATTAAAATTTAAAAACAATTACATTCGAGTTTCTCTAATTGTAAATCATTCATAATTTTTATTACTTTTAGCAGTAATAGCGTTCTTAAAGCGTTTATTTAATTAGGGGTGTATTGACAACGTTGCATAAACATTTTTAACTAAAGCTTAAAAAACCTAACCCGGGTAAGCACAATTAAAATATCTCATCCTGCATGGATTGATTCACTAACATTGATATGATTTAAGAAACCATTTGTCATATATCACTGCAATGCTTTTAACTCTGATGACTCATTTGCTCCCAGGCGTCCCACTGCTATAGGCGTTCTAGGTTAGAAGTTGTTTTAGTTTACTTCAAGCCATTTTTGTTTAATTAAGTATTTTTATTCTCATTTAATTTTTTTTAAATGTCCGAGTGCCCTTTTTTGGATATTACGGATCTGGTACGGGTTTCATTATGAAAAAACATACATTTTTTTTATTTTAAAATTTTACAAATTTACTAATTTACAAATTATTTAAATCTTTGATACTCTTTTTTAAATAAACATAAAGTTTTTATATTTAATTTCTATATGCTTTTTCGAAAGATAAAAATGAGAAACAAATGCTAAAATCTTTTATTCTGTACATTAAGGTCCGTAATAAAATCCTGAATTATCTTTCCCCCGATGGGCTCCTTAAACTCAGAGAAGTTTGTAAAACAACCCAAACCTGGATTTCAGAATCACCCAAAGATTTCAAAAAATGGAAAAATATTGAAATTCGACTCGAAGAAATTGGATTCAAATCTTTTGATTCCTTACTACAAACTAAATTCCCAATTTCACGCATATACATTTCCAATGAATCCATAAACTTCTACAATAATCGTTTGATCCCCGAATTCCTCCAAGAATACGGATGCCACGTGACCCATCTAAAAATCCGTAAATTTTTCACCTGTGAATCCACCCAAGAAATGCAATTTTTCAAAGGATTTCCAAACTTACAAAACTTAGAACTGGAATTCATAGACGCAGGAACCAAAGCAAAACGTTTAAAAATTTCCAAAAGAAAATCCAAATTTCCAAAGAACTTTAAAAACCTAAAAGTCCTAAAACTTGGGGAAGTGTCCTTCGTTCCTCCAACTCGACTCAAAGAACCCCGAAAGTGTGTTCTTGTTCCTCAAATTCCAGCAACATCTTGTACACCTTGTTCTTGGTATCTCTGGGATTTAATTGAATTTTGTTCCAACCTGGAATTTCTAAAACACCCAAAGATTCTTCCAGCGATGCAAGACGCTGATAATTCGAATAATCAATTTAAGGACGGATTTGCATGCGTAGCGGAATATGTTGCAGCTCGAGGTGAAGGAATAAATCCACGTGGAGATAATTTGAAATATTACGACATGGAAAATATCTCTCATGATATTGACCCACACGTTGTGTTATATTTTAAGAACCAACTCCGAACATTCCAAGTCCATGGGACCAAGTTGCTTAATGTGAATGCAAAACTGTTTGGAAATCATTCCTCTGGATCCCACTTATTATTTGGAAGACAAAGAACTTGTGATTCCATCATTTCTCTTAGGAACTTAACACCCGGATCACAATATCATGATTACATTAATTTGGAAAAAATATCAATAAAAACATCAGAATCATTCATAAGGGACGGGTATCCTCGGATGGATTGGCCTGTTTTGAACAGTTTGGAAGTGGAGTTCGATTCCGAATATAGAGTAGGAAATGGAGATTTTAATGATCTTGTTAACAATTTAATGCGAGTTGAACGGTCCACTGTGGAGGATTTAGTTATGAAATTCCATTCGAATGATAAGGGCGGAATGAAAAGGCCGGCGATAAGCCCTGCGGTTATCAGTGCAACCATGATCATAAGAAACTTTCCAAATTTAAAAAAGTTAAAGATTATCGGATGGAACAAGGAGAATGTGGATTATGCTCGAATGTGGGAGGAGCTTAGGGATCTCGAGGAATTGTGGATTGAAGATTGCACAACTTTGGGAAATGTTGGATTCATTGGAACAAATCTGGATGAGCCTGCTTTTCTTAAATTAACAAGTTAGTCCACTTATATTTTTAAAATTGACCAAGTCTAGTAAACTAAAACTAATTTCTAGTTATTTATTTCTTTATTAGAACTGAAAAAGCTCACTTTGGCTAAATTGAATCTCATGCCGAAGATTACGGATAGAGTTTTTCAGGTGGTTTTTTCGCACATGAATCTCAAAGAATTTTGTTTAATGTCGGATTTTCCAGTTGAAAAGGTAATTCAGAATCTTCAGTGTGGATTACAAAGCGTAAAATTTGCATGCAAATTAAAGTTTCCTAATGTTAAAAAATTCTTTTTGGCTTTTTCAGATCACTGCCAATGGGATTTCATTCCTTTTGAAAAGAGAATTCATTCAAAGCATCACCAAGTTTCCATTCAACTCTTGGTCATCTTCTAAAATCTCTCCTGAGGTATTTAAAGAATTAGAAAACAAGTTCAGGATTATTCGTTGACTTAAACCATTTATTTTACTCACGCTTTATACTTAATAAAAACTTGATTAAGAATCTGCATTTACTTGATTTGTTTCATTTCCCAATACATCTATAGGAATTTTGTATTCCCGAAGACTGATTTAAAAAAAATAAATTACTCAATTAATTGACTGTAATGATTTCTAACTCTATAAAATCTTTAGAATTTATTCACTCATCTCATGAAAAAAACTCACCTACTAAAACAATACAACAGAATTGAATAAAAAACTTAAAAAATAAACTTTTTAGCTTTAAAAGTTCATAAAATAAATTTAAATTGATATGTTTAAACAAAGAAAATCCAGGTCGTTTCTGTGCTTGTAAATCATTCATGTCATCAAATATTATTTATTGCAGCTTAACATGATTCAATCGTCTATGTTAATATTTAACATTCTTTTAGGGGTGTAATGACAAGCTGTTGTATTAAAATTTAAAACATAGCTTAAAAAACCTACCCCGGGTAATATTAATTAAAAAATCACACCCTGCATGGATTCATTGATTAATATTGATATGATTAAGAACATTTGTCACTATACTGCAATGCTTTGTTCTGATGAATGACTCATCTGCTCTCTGGCTGGACTGGAATGTGGGATTTTGTTTTAATTAAATTCAAGCCATTTTCATTCAATTCTTTAATTTAAGTGCTAGAGATTTTCAAAAAAATGTCCGAGTGCCCTTTTTTGGATATTACGGATCTGGTACGGATTTTATGATGAAGACTAACTTTTCTTTTTAAAATTTCAAAATTTTTTAAATTCTTAATACTCTTTTTAAATGAACATCAATTTGTTTTTAATTTCTATGTACTTTTTTAAATGATAAAAATGTATTTTTGAGAAAAATATGCTACAAATCTTAAGTTTAATCTTTATTATGTATTTAAAGGTTCGTGATAAAATCCTGAGTTATCTTTCCCTCCATGGACAACTGAAGCTCAGAGAAGTTTGTAAAACAACACAAAATTGGATAAAAGAAATGCCCAAAGATTTCGAAAAATGGAAGGATTTTGAAATTAAAATTGAGGAAAGCGGATTCAAGTCTTTTGAAACCTTACTCAAAAACAAATTCCAAATCTCTAGCATCTACATTTCCAATGAAACTGTTGACTTCTACAACAATCCATTGATTCCTGAATTCCTCCAAGAATACGGACCCCACGTGACACAACTAAAAATCCGAAAATTCTTTACATGTGAATCCACCCAAGAAATGGTATTTTTCGAAGGATTTCCAAATCTACAGAACTTGGAACTGGAATTTATCGACGCAAGGAGCAGGGCTAAAAAATTGAATCCCTCTGTGGCAAAATTTCCAAAGAACTTTAAAAATTTAAAAGTCCTAAAGCTTGAAGAAGTGTTACTTCTTCCTCCAAGTATCGAAATCCAAACATCTTTTTTGAACCTTGCAATTCCAGTAATACCTTGCACATGGTACCACTGGGAGTTAATTGAATTCTGTTCCAACCTGGATTTTTTGAAACACCCGAAACTTCCATCAAAAGGGGTGCATGACGATGGCCATGGGCTTAACGTGTTTGGAAGAGTTATGGAATATGTCAAAGTTCGAGGTGAAAAGAGTCCACGTGGAAATAATTTGAAGTGTTACGACATGGATAACATCTCTCATTATAATCCTGATGACGAGATCAAAGCGTGGCATTTTAAGAACACACTCCCAACATTCCGCACACATGGGACCAAGCTACTTAATGTGGATTCAAGACTCTTTGGAAGGTACATTCCTGATGGAGCCTTTTACTGCCCTGGAGAATTTAAAGAATATGATGATAATATTCTTTCTTTGAAGAACATGCAAGATAGAGTTCAACATTCGAATTTTCAAAAGCTGGAAAAAATATCATTAAAAACATCAGAATCATTCATGAACCCCAAGTTTGATTGGTTTGGCGGTGGAATGCAATGGCCTGTTTTGAAATGTATGGAAATTGATTTTGATTACGAGAATTTAGCAGCAGCGGCTGATGGATTTGGAAATTTAAATGATCTTGTTAACAATGTAATGAAGGAAAGGCCCACTGTTGAGGATTTAGTTATGACATTTCATTCACATGAAATGGATCCTTTGAGAAGGCGGGTGATAAGCCCTGCGATTATCAGTGCATCAAAGATTATAGAGAACTTTCCGAATTTAAAAAAGTTAAAGATTATCGGATGGGATAAGAAGAATGCGGCTTATGCTCGAGTCTGGGAGGGGCTTAGGAACCTCGAGGAATTGTGGATTGAAGATTGCAAAACTTTGGGAAATGTTGGATTCATTGGAGCAGATCAGGATGAGCCTGCTTTTCTCAAATTAACAAGTTAGTTCACTTAGATTTTTAGAAATTGAGAGAAATTTGATTTTAATAAAACTAATAATTATATAACTATTTCTTTCGCAGGGCTGAAAAAGCTAACTTTAGCTAAATTGGATCTCATGCCGAATATTACAGATCGAGCTTTTCAAGATGTATTTTCCCATATGAATCTCCAGGAGTTCTACTTAATGTCTGATTCTCCAATTGAAAATGTAAGTTTCCTGGATTCCAAAATGTAAAATTTACATGCAAATCAATTAAAGTTTCCAAATTTTAAAACATTCTTTTCAACTTTTTTTAGATCACTGCACATGGGATTTCATTCCTTCTGGATGGAGAATTTATTCGAAGCATCACCAAGTTTCCATTCAACTCTTGGTCATCTGCTAAAATCTCTCCTGAAGTATTTAAAGAGTTAGGAAAGAAATTCAGGATTATTCGTTGACTTAAACCATTCACTCACGCCAAACCTCAATAAGAATATGAATTAATTTCATTTTATAATACAACCATACACAATGTTTCTTCTGGGACTAATAAACGTTCTAACTTTACGTTTTAAAATGTATTCACTCAAAAGAACAAATCGAAAACAAATTAAAAATTAATTTTTCAACTTCAACTTCATAAAAACTTACTAAAAAAGTTAATTTAATTTAAAAATTAGAACAAAGACAATCGTCTTTCAAAATAATTCTTATTAAAACCTTTTAGGGGTGTAGTGACAACCTGTTGAATAAAACTTTCAAAAAGAGCTTAAAAATAAGCCGGGAAAATGTAATGAGAATAATAACGCATCGTCCAGTGCATGAATTGATCGATTATAAACATGAATTTTTGTCAGTGAAATGATGTTTGTGCACGTGCACTCTGTTTCCTCGTCTGTGTCTGAGTTTATGAATGGAATTTCATTTTAATTAATTAAATTCAAGCTAATTACTATTTACATTAAATACTTTGTAGTTTAATTTAATAACGCGATTGAGCATTTCTAAAAATGTCCGAGAAATATCAGGATTGGTTTCGGGTAATAAAAAATTAATTTTTTATTTTAAACTTCAATTTTAAAATGTCGTCGTTTTTTAAATGATTTAATATCTTTTAAGACTCTTGCTGTTTAAAGTGAATTGAGGAAGATTTTACAAAAACTAATTTTTTAATGACGAAAAATGTGCTAACTTTACTTCACAGTGTTCACACTTAAATATGAAATACTTCATTCTTTTAATTTCATATTTTTAGATCGGGAATAAAATCCTGAGTTACCTTTCCCCTCATGGACTACTTAAGCTCCGGGAAGTTTGTAAAGTATCCCAAATCTGGATAAAAGAGATGCCCAAAGATTTCGAAAAATGGAAGGATTTTGAAATTAAAATTGAGGAAAACGGATTCAAGTCTTTAGAAACCTTACTAAAAAACAAATTCCCAATCTCAAGAATATACATTTATAATGAAAATGATGATTTCTACAACAACCCTATGATTCCTGAATTCCTCCAAGAATACGGACCCCACGTGACCCATCTAAAAATCAGAAGATTTTATACCTGTGAATCCACCCAAGAAATGGAATTTTTTGAAGGATTTCCAAACCTACAAAGCTTAGAATTGGAATTTATATGTGCATGGAACAGCCCGAACAAATATAGTCCCTTTTCGGCAAAATTTCCAAAAAACTTTAAAAATTTGAAAGTCCTAAAGCTTGGAGAACCCCACT
>JAQGAA010002524.1:0-12506 GCA_034696425.1 Isotoma viridis | reverse complement strand
CTTCCAATCTTCCATAAATGACTTTACCCAATTACCTAAAAACTTAAAATAATAGATAATCGGAACACAATTTCACATCATTTCCAAAATGACTCCCAAGGATACTTCTTAACCCAGGGTCTCAAGCCATTTTACAGCGCATAAAATGTGTCACACCGCTCCAAACGCTCCCCGGAAACGCTAACAAGCCCAAGCGTCTTAGAAGCGTCGTCCCACGTTCCCCCAATACTTACTACTAACTACTGAGACTAATTAAATCATTCATTTGCATACCACCACCACCACCATTTTTATGAACAGTCCTTCCTGACATTTATTTTGAAGAGTAGTGTGAACTACAAGACGGGATACACAAACACTCTCTAGAGTTGAGACGACGAAATGAGACGAACAAAGACTAAGAAAAAAGAGAAGGGTTGAGAATTTAAGGATCTTGAGAATAATTCTTTCAAGCTGTTGCGCTCACAAGAAATTGCATCAGCTTAAACTGAACCCAGAGGGAAATTCAACTCTACTTCCATCACTCAACCTGACTTTCATTCAATTGATTAATTCTACCGGCGAAACAGATTTTTTACAATATTTCAAAACGCTAGAAAATCTTTTAGAGATTAAAAAAGTAGGAGATTTTGATAGTGAAATACAATTCCAACTCAGGGTTTCACAGTTTATACATTCCTTGTGGGTTTTTCATTCAAAGTTTGGGAGTATTTATTATTATTCGTCATTAAAATTTAGTGAATTGAAAAGTTGAAACTGGAAGGGCATCATTTGACAACTATAAAAGTTAAAGAAAAATAAGGATAAAAAGTCAGCAGCACTAAAAACAAGTAAGTTGATTTGAATTGTAATTACAATTAAGTATTAAAAGCAAAAGCTGAAATTTTACATTCGTGATTTGACATTCGACATTTAGCACAATTCGCCGTTACCGTTATATGTTGTATGTAACTTCATGCTTAATTAATGTGGGTTGGAGTAATGTTGAATGTGTTAATGTTTCTTGTACTAAAGCGTTATATAATTATATATCCTGTGTGTGATGTGTAATGAATCGTTATTTCGTCATGTGTGTGAAATTTAGAAGACGTCAATGCGAATGTCAATACACATAAGAAAGTTGCTGATAAAGTTATCAATTAGGGGTTTACGTTTTAAATTGTGTTTTTGTTTATTTGCAGAATGCCTCTTTTCTGTCGGTTTTACAAGGAGAAGTATCCAGAGGTGGATGAGGTCGTAATGGTAAATGTAAAGCGTATAGCTGAAATGGGAGCCTACGTCCACCTTTTGGAGTATAACAATATCGAAGGCATGATCCTGTTATCTGAGCTGTCTCGAAGACGTATTAGAAGTGTCAACAAGTTAATTCGAATCGGAAAGACCGAACCTGTAGTGGTAATCAGAGTGGACAAAGAGAAAGGTACCTTAATATAAGCATTAGGTGCAAAGACGATTCGGATTTTAATTTTATTATGACGTTTTTAATAACAATAGTTTTGTTTATGAAGGTTATATCGATTTGTCCAAGAGACGAGTTGCTGCTGAAGATGTGGAGAAATGCAATGAGCAGTTTTCGAAAGCGAAAGCTGTCAACTCAATCCTTCGTCATGTTGCCGATTTGTTAGGCTACGAGACTGATGCTCAGTTGGAAGAGTTATATAGCAAGACCGCGTGGCATTTTGAAGAAAAATTTAAAAAGAAGGCTTCCGCATATGACGCATTCAAACAAGCTGTTCAGGATCCATCGGTACTTGATGAATGTGGCCTTGATGAAAAAACGAAAGAAATGCTGTTAGGTAATATCAAACAGAAACTGATGTCCCAAGCAGTTAAGATAAGATCAGATGTCGAGGTCTCGTGTTATGCTTACGAAGGGATTGAAGCTGTTAAGAAAGCGTTGAGGGCTGGTTTGGAATGCTCAACCAATGATATGCCTGTTAAAATTAACTTAATTGCCCCTCCACTTTATGGTATGCATCTGATTTCGGGTTTCAAATTCAGTTTTCGAAAGGCAATTACAGTTTTAGTTTTAACATTTACAATTTTGACAATTTGTAGTCGTAACGACCTCAACCCCAGAACGACAGGAAGGAATCGCCCTGCTTCAGAAAGCAATCAGTCGTATTGAAGAGATAATTAAAAGTCTGGGTGGCAGTTTTAATGTTCAAATGGCTGTAAGTTTCCATTTGTATCTGAGAATCTGAGCTGAAATCTGACTCATGACACTTCAGTTGTAAGCCTTCTAAATAAATTAAATGATTATTTTTTAATTACAGCCAAAAGTTGTTACTGCATTGGATGAAGCAGAACTGGCAAGAATGTTGGATCGTTTGGAATTGGAGAATCAAGAAGTTGCTGGAGATAGCGATGATGAAGATGATGAGGAAAATGGAGATAAAGACGACGACGAGGAAGGTGACGAGGAAAATCCCGAAAGTTAGATATACAAACGGTATTTTTGTCTTTGAATATTTTGATAAGTTCGTTAATAAACTTTCAGATGCATAAAAACCGTTAGTACTATTCATATTTTATTTATTATTTAAAAGTAGATTTAAATACCAGAACACTTTTACCAACAGTGGCTTGTGCCAAGGCAGATTCAGGTGTTTTAGCTACGTGTCTAAATGCTTGATCGTACTGACTAGGTAGAAATGACTTGGCTACAATGGGAACTATTAGTCTTGACTCCACAAGACGTCTACATTCATTTAATATAACATTCGGCGAGTTGATTGTTGCCATCCTCTGAAATGTAACAAGTTAAAAATAGCAATTTTAACGTGTTTTGTCTGTATTACAACGAAGTATACAATTTTGTAAGTTGTTATGAATGAATGACAGTATAGAACCATCGAACTCGAACCGCATAAGAATTGTATATGCTACAAAGTGACAGATACCCGTTCTCCATTAAGTTCAATAATAAATATAAACGTTGGTGTGGGTGGATAGACTTTAACTTTTTTAAGGATCAATTATTGATCCTTATCAAGACCATCTATGCGAATTCGAGGTTCTATAATTCACATTCACTTCATTCACAATCAGTCTGCAAATTTATGTGAAAAAAAAACACTTACCTGCTGTGCGAAAATCAAATTATATGGGAATAGAAGAAATGACGATAGGAAATTACATATCCCTGTAGAATATCGATGAACTTCTACAGGAAAAGTCTCAATAACCTCATCAGTAGAATTTTTGCAGAAATTTGATAAAGTAGTCGTAAATTTGCAAGTATCTGTATTGATCACTATGTCAAATAATCTAAAAAAAACATTGGTTCGCTTAATTAGAGTTTTTTTCTTTCTTGTCATCTATTCTTAGCAACTTTATCGACAAATAATAATGAACAAGAGGGATTGCTAGTTTCTTATTGCTAGGTAGTTTCTCACCTTTGGGCTAAATTAGAAATTTGACTGTGATCGGTTGGTATAATCAAATGGCTTTCTGCACCTAATGTTTTGAGTGAGTGAAGGAACGTCATCTGAGCTACCTCAGTACTCGTGTCTTCGTCGACAGTGATATTTTCTTCTGTAGAAATGGTAACTCGTGCCCCCCAGGCTTTGAATATTTGGGTAGCCAGCAATCCTACGCCATCATTTTTGCTCGACAATCCTAAATGTATTAGCACCCTGCACACATTTAAGATAATCATAATGATAAATAATGAGTTTAAGACTTGGTATAAAAAATAAATCATTCCTTATTTATCTCCAAAGTTAGACTACCTTTTATTTTTGACTTCCTGAGGATTCATTTGAGATTTCTCCACAACCTTTTCCCAAAAAGTGACAAAAGCGTATGGCATGGTTGCGGCAGCCTCGAAGCTAATGTTATTTGGTTTAAGGGCTATGTACTTCTCAGGAACAACAACATACTCAGACATAAGCCCTTGGGATGACCATATTGGAACACAAACCCACACTCGGTCATTAATTTCCAAAGATGTTACTTGATTTCCAACGTCAACAACAACGCCAGAACATTCTCTACCTAGGACGAATGGCTCGTACACCTGCAGATGATTAATGTAGTCAGACTAATCTTGTAAGTCCATTTCTACCAATCTACTCATAAGAAAAGTTAAACCGTGTGCATTATCTTCTCTCCGTCTGTAGATTCAAATTTAGAGAAGTTCTGCTGGTCTATCACGTACATGAAAATTCCTTCAATTTCTAGTTGACAATTTACCTTCCTTTGTCCCAAGTGTTGGCGAAGACAATGACCATACCCCTTTGCCACTTCATTATCAATCATATCAATACCAACAGCTCGAACTTGAATAACAACATCATCTGGGTTTACAACCTTTGGAGTTGGTAAAACGGACAGAGTTATTCCCTGAAAATTGAAACAAAGCTTATTTTCAACCTGCTTTTACTTTTACGAATTCAATTTTATCAAAAAACACACAATCACGACTTACATCAATTCCTCGTCGTGAATTAGTACTAAGAATGGCACGCATCAGGTAACTACTAGAACTTCCATTGGACAAAGGACCATATTTGGATCCACTACGTACAGTGTACCCCACACAGATTCCTATAAGAGCACCCGTCAGTAATCCCCCGCACCCAAACATGAGGGCTTGTTTAGAAACTGCAAACAGTTTATATAATCATTTATTACACGACCATTCTTCAATCACTACAACTACCATGACCTTTTGACTAAGCAAAATAGCCAACCAATCGTAACAATAACTTGTTTTCACTGTCAGATAAAAACCCAAAAGCAATTCAATTCAAAGGGGGTGCAGAATCTTTATTAGTAACTTGTGATCGGCACCGGCCTACCTCAAAAAATATCACCCCCTGGTATCCGGTATATTCTATCTAATCACTAATCAGTATTTAAGATTCTGCACTCCCGTAAATAATTATTCCAACCTAATAGAATTCGAATCGACTACTCCTTACCTTCTTTGTATAAAAGAGTCTTAAGGTTTTCCATACTAGCTTGGAAACGTATATGAAGCTCATGAGATCTCAATATTGCTACGAATTCGTTCGTCTTTGATATAAGGGCCATACGCATTGCAACTAACTTATCATGGTGTTCTATCGAATCCAACCATGCTACTGAAGATTCATACATCATTCGAAGTTTTTCTCTCAACAACTGCAAAGCTGAATTAGAGTAAGCCTAAAATTCAAATAAATCAAACACAATAACTATAAAAATGGACAAATGAGCTTTTCTTACATCTAAATCTTATTCAAACTCCAACTCACCTCAAAATCATCCAAAGAATGTCTAAGACTAACTACAGTAGCGTCCATACTATCTGACACTGCATGACTTATACCCACTGTAGGGTGCCTCATTGAAGACGATGGTGACTCCATCGCTAGTTTTTACTCCGTTGTCACCAAGATAAAGGTAACTCCTCCCGTCCACTCCACCCCAATTAAGGAAAAACCCGCAACTTAATTACAATTGATTGTCCTCAACCACAACATCCCCTTATAAATCACCTACATCTTCTTACGCTGTTGTAAGCCTCAGACCGAAAACAAACAGACTTACAAAAACCATAAAAACCGGAAGTCAACTCAAATGTCACCTTAACGTCAAAACTTCCTTCCTGTCAGTCCTTGAAACAAACCCTAGTGCCTTCTATTTTTCGGTGACCTTTTACCTTTCATAAGTTATCACTACCGATTACCACCACCACTCTTGGTACTAGTACGTGTGCAGGCCTTCGGCCTTGGCCTTGTTTCCGTCTTTCTTGGTGATACCTCTATGTATAGTTGATGTTGATACGTGATAGCAGCCGTGCCTAGTGCCTCCTTTCACTTTCCTACTTTCATATGATTTGTTTGTGGTGCGCTAGTAAAAGTAAATTTCTCCCGGTTTCAACATACATTTCATGTGGCCAAGACCATAGCGGGTTCTTTGAACACCAGGGACTTTCACTTTTTGTAGTCATAATAATATATTGTCAAAATAGCTAGGATACATACCGAGTGCTTTCTCTTTGTTGAATCTACTTCTATTGTTATAAAATATAATGAAACAAGATGGGGAAAGTCCCATCTACCATTGTTGTCCTTCACGTGTATACGCTTTCCTTCCTGTTGGTGGCATCATCCTTATGGATTGCTGCAACTGCAGGACCAAGCCAAATCGATGCCGTGAGTCCTTCCAGTTCCAGTCCTAGTAGTATTGGTGGTGGTACTGATGATAAGAGCAAAGCATTGTCTCAGAATGGAAACAATACTGTACCTGGTGGTAGTAGTAGTAAGAATAAAAGTACTGAAGCGTTGCCTTTGCAGCAGCATCAGAAGGGAGATAATCAGAGGTTCCTTAAAGTCTTATGATTTCAATTATGTCTAAAATTCTTCAGAAATAAATTAGGGACAAGAGTTATAATCAGTATTATTCGGGTGATCGTTTTTATTGTTACAGTTCAAGTCATGACAGTATCAGCAGTATTGTCTCATCTTCAACAAAGAGCAGTATTGATGCGGGCGTCTTACCTGAAAAGGGGGCTGCGGAGCAAGAGCATAGCAGTTCCATGGCCATATTTTTTGTACTTTGTGTCATAGGTCAGTTTGTTAAGGAATTTTTTATTGTGTAATTACCGATGATTCTGGTTTGGAGATTTAAGTTATTTTATTTTTCAGGGGTTTGCATATTCTCGATTCATGCAATGATTCAAACAAACTTGCAGTACCTTCCAGAAAGCATAGTCGTCATATTTCTTGGTGAGACAACATATAAGACTTTCTTGTTAATTGTTAGTATCATGAAAGTCATAATATGTATTCTTTTAATCCATAGGAGCTTTAATCGGTTTATTCCTCAAGTTGTTATCCGAAGGGAATTCCGACTTTGGAAACTGGCAGGTATGTTTTTATAGTATGTAGTGCTGCTATGATTTTTGAGGACTTTAAGACACCTGTCAAATTAATAATACGATAACTTTACTAGAAAGAGGAAGCGTTATCACCAACTGCTTTCTTCCTGGTGCTTCTGCCTCCGATAATATTTGAATCGGGATATAACTTGCATAAGGTAAGCGTGGCTCGAAAGAATGTTTACACTAGATGGTCTGAAACAAAATACTGTGGCTCGAAGAATTCACAAATGAATGAATTCAATTTGACATTTCAGGGAAACTTTTTTCAAAACATTGGAAGCATATGTGTTTTTGCTGTGATTGGTACCGTTATTAACGCACTGGTATTTGGTGGTGGAGTATATCTGCTTGGCTTGGTAAGTACAATAGAATCAACATTAAGCATTCATCTCATATTGCAGGAGAAAGTTGTTTAAAAAGTGGTTTCCTTAAATTTTCAGGCGGATATTGTTTATCGACTAAATTTCGTAGAAAGCTTCGCATTTGGTTCACTTATTTCAGCCGTTGACCCTGTAGCCACTCTTGCACTTTTTACTGCCTTGGATGTAGACCCAGTGCTTAATATGTTGGTATTTGGAGAAAGTATTCTAAACGACGCTGTTGCAATTGTTTTAACTTCGTAAGTTTAAAATTTAACATTTAGTTTTAAGAAACATCCTGAAATTCAACATACACATCCTGAAGATTAAAGTTAACACAATTATATGACAGGACTGTACTGCAATTGAATTCAGAGGCTTCTGGTACTCTACTTCAAGGATTGAACAATTTCTGTTTCTTGTTTTTTGCCTCAGCCGGTATTGGAGTAGCCTTTGCCTTAACCAGTGCTCTTTTGTTAAAGCATATCGATCTTCGCAAGAACCCTTCACTTGAATTCGGAATTATGCTTATCTTCACGTATGGACCATATACTCTTGCAGAAGGAGTTCATCTTTCCGGTAATACTCGAGTCTTGCTCCGGCTTTGTTAAATAGATTTACTAACTTTTATTTCTCGTAACATTTTCAAGGAATTATGGCAATTTTGTTTTGTGGAATCGGAATGTCTCACTACACACATTTTAACTTATCTCCTGTTACCCAAATAACAATGCAACAAACAATGAGAACATTGGCCTTAATTGCTGGTGAGTTTAAGAATTAGACACTCAAAAAGTATTGTACTAGATTATAACTTTTTTCACCGTTTCTATAATAGTATTTTAATATTTTATATTACAGAAACTTGTGTTTTTGCGTACTTGGGCTTGGCCATATTTAGCTTTCATCATAGAATTGAAACAGCCTTAGTAATTTGGAGTATTTTTCTGTGCCTTCTTGGACGAGCATTGAATATTTTTCCATTAGGGAATCTCGTCAACAAGTTTAGATCTCATAAAATCACAAACAAAATGATGTTTGTGATGTGGTTTTCCGGTAATTATAAAGTCAAATAATTTATAATTATTTATTTTTCAGCCGTTCATTTATCATTTATTTAAACATCCATTTCAGGTCTACGAGGAGCAATTGCTTATGCACTGAGTTTGCATTTAGAATTCGAAACGGAAACCAGACAAGTAATTATCACAACCACTTTAATAATTGTGCTATTTACAACTCTAGTCTTTGGTGGATTGACTATGCCTATAGTTAAGGTTAGCTTGAACAAAGTTTATGTTTTTACGATTGATGATTATAATTAAGAACTTTTTAATTCTTGCTCTTTATATTCCACTTAATACCAACAGTACGTACAAGCAGGAGATACCAGACGATCTTCAAGGCGAAGAAGAAACAGTCGACGAAGGAAAAGCAATGAAATTTCTTTGAGTAAAACCAAAGAAATGGTACGGTTGAAAGAATTAAAATCCGAGATGAGATATAAATTAATTTTCTAGGGATTCATTGATATTTTACACAATTAACATTCATATATAGGGCCAAACTATTGACTCGGAGCATTTATCGGAATTAACTGAAGAGGAATTTGATTCTTCCTTTTCAAAGCAAAATGCCTTTCTTCGACTTGACATAAAATATCTGAGGCCATTCTTTACTAGACGTTTTACTCAGCAGGTCAGTCCTAGTAATATTTAAAACTAGCTAAAATCAGCCGAATTGTTTCAACTTCAGTGGTATTCTAAATTTAGGAACTTCGAGATTGCCAAAGCCAAATGAACGACTTGACTAACAGATGGTATCAAAATGTAAGGGTCTCGCCCGAACATAGTGACGAAGAAGAATTACAAGAAAACGGAGAAATCGATTAAATCAAAGGAATAGTCTAGTTCTAAAAGTTCTAAATAATATTACATAGATAATATTTGCAGACAATCGATAGTCGACATCTTTGCAAGTCATTCCACAATTGTATTACCTGTTCAGTTTCTAAGTCATTTATCAACTATCCTATCAATCTAGTTATATTTTCAATGAATCAATGCATCGCTGACGCTTGATAATGTTGTGAATTCTACCATGTAGATTTTTTCTGACAAGATTTGTGACAAGTTGATTAGTATGTTTAGCTTAAATGTTATTTAAATAATAGAAAAAGTTATTAAAAATAGTACATAACTAGTATCTCACATCACAGCTCAAGATCAGTCAAAACGCCTTATCAACTGTAACTGTGAAGACATGTAATCATGTTAAGTATGTTTTAGTATTAGATAATCATAATATCGAAACGACTCGATGAATATCGTATTATAAATCTTAAGTATATCGCGAATTCGATTTAAAATCATTTAAAATAACATTAAACAATAAATGTCACACAATACTTAAGTGATAAATTACAGAAACTCGCAACTCATTTATTCTTCAATTGAATCTCAAACATAGGAATAAAACTAATTCCTAAGCTCAAACTTTCATTCTTAAGACAGTTTTAAATTGTTCTTCCGAACCGCATGATAAATAACCATCCCAAAAGTAATAACAATATATAGTATTACCCTTAAATACTTAACAGAACAGAATTTATGAAGTTAAATTTGATTGTAACGCAGTGTATTTTCAATATTTCATCAAGTTTCAATCTACAACTAGAGAGTTTTCTTTTCATCCAATGAAGTTCATGACGACCAAGTGAAGAAGGAGATGTGCAACGATAAAGTCGGCAAAAGCTCGTTCTTGGCTTATCTCGCTGAAAAGGCTTTTATTCTCAGGGTTGACTTGAATCCGAAGGCAGACTGAAATTCAACAACAAAATATAATGAATTATGAGAATTATTAAATTGTGAATTGGGTTTATTAATGTTCGCCCTTAGTCCCTTAGAATTGGTCCTAATTCTTTCTGGGTTGTGGATAAAACAGAATCGCAGTCTACTCAACAGCAACACTGAACATCCAACACAAGCGTTGTTGCAAGTAAAGGTGAAAGGCAACAACGCTTTACTTGCATGCAACAACGCAACGCTGTGATGACATATAGTGACTGCAGCGTCAATCGTACTACATAATGACCTCAGGTGCTAAAGGATACAGACAGGGTGACCTTTTAACCCAAACTGACATCTAAGCTAAACTACTAATTTTAAATAGTTAACTCCAAAGTTGCCTAAATACATGTGTTCTGTATTTCAAATTTAGAAACTTGTTCATAAAAAACCCTACCTGCAAGAACGAATGAGGCAACAGATGAGATGAATCCAGAGAGGAAAGAATTGAAGGGGAATGTTCCAACGAGGCAACAATAAGCGAACTGAACGATACCGGTAAGAAGTATGTAAGTCAAATAAGCATCAATTATCTTCAACCGCTTAGACGTCTTTGAATCATATTCCGATAGAAATTTCGAAACAACTCCACCAACAGACGTCATCTTGCTCAAATTTTTATTTCGAATGAATCAGTTACTTGACTAGGTTTCGAAATTTCAGAAGAAAAACTCTCCAGATTTTTTCTCCACAAGTTTCAACACAAGTTTCAATGTTTGGTTGACAGCTCATTCAAACAAACTTTTGCAATAAAGTAAAAAAGCATTGAATTTGAGGTAGACGTGTCATTCATATAACTCTTGACTCAAACTTCAATGTTCAACCCCGGGTGTACTGTTTCCTGTGTATTTAGGAAGATCGGCAGGTGACGCTAACAGTGGAAAAAATTGTTCTTTGCTATTTTGTTTTATTAGCAATTCTAGGGAAATTGAGAATTTTTAGCGAAAAATTGTCTCATCTCACCACTGGGCTTTTTTAGAGTTTAAAAACGTTAGGCAGTTTTTGGCTTACGTTCGTTTTCTACCTAGGGTTTTTTGTTACCTGTAATTGGATTCTAGGGTTTTATTAATTTTGTGTTTCAATTCCATTCAAAATGATTTTAATGGCCTAGGGTAATATAAGGCTTCTTTAATTAAAAGAACATTTATTTTAAATCTTTTAAGATTGACAAAATTAAGCATTAAGATTAAATTTTATAAAGTTTTCGAGACAATATATAATAGTCAACAGGAAAAAATAGTAATTTTTATTAAAACAAGTAGATACACATTAATTTTTTTTCATTTGTTCCTGCAATCTAAAGCTGAACCACTAGAAATATTTTCGATATTGAAATAACATAAACTGCTTAACAATGAGGAGTAATGAAATTATTGAAATTAGACGGATGAACTGTAAACTTAAGAAGACATAATGAAACAATTTATAATACTATACAGTTGTAATTTTTGTAACTTTCTTATTACAAGAACAAGTATTTAAACTTCTTTTAGATTAATAAATAAAAATTACAGAATTCACACGTTCATTTAATTTTACTGACAAAACTGAATCCGGGAATCCTTTCAAGGATTACATATAGATTAGAGGTGATCATCATCATTTTTCACTAAATCCAACCCATAATAATATATTGTTGTTGCTCTAATTACTAAATGTTTAAATATACATTTTATCAGCTTATTTGTTTTTTCATTTTTCATTCCAAAGTTCCCAAATGCCTAAAGCAGTGAAATTTTCTTGGGACTTCTGCTAAAGTTATAGAAATAAAAATAAATGTAAATATATCACATAGTTGACTAAAACTAAAATGTAGTTTGTTAAGTCTGTCTCATATTCCCGAATTCATCTCATAAGTTCATCCATCTAAATCTAATGCTAATTAGTAAAGCTCGTTACTTACTGGTTATTTTTACAACATTGGTAATTTTTTGATAATTTTAATTACCTAGTATTTCTTATTTGTTGATTGGGTCTCAATTGGGATAAATTTTTAAAACTTATGACTCATAACGAAGGCACTTAATGTTTATTTATATAGCCTTATTTCCTTCGTTATGAATGCTTTAAGTCTTATCAGATCACAAGGTGGAAACAGGCAATAACTAAGCATTTAATAAATTACGTTAACAAAAATTTTGGTTTCATTCAAACTTTAATATAAAAATTATTAAGTCTAATTTATCTCTCCCCATGTAAGTAACTCTATTAAATGTTTACACTCAGACTTCTTGAATGCTGTTAAATAGAAAAATGAATGTAATGCTAAAATTCAAAACTGCTTAAAAATTAACATAAGCATATGAAAAAAAAACCTAAGCCACCTCTTAATTTTCAATTTCTTCATTTAATTTCCTTATTAATTCTATTTACCAACATATAGTACCTGTAAATATTAACCTGCAGAAAAAACGCTTTTTGCATGAA
>JAQGAA010002523.1:0-12515 GCA_034696425.1 Isotoma viridis | reverse complement strand
ACGCCCATTCCATACATACAACTCAAAAGAGAGATTACGCCTTGAGATTATATGAATTTAATTTAAGATAAATAGTAAATATTTTAGCTACTTCAATCAAGCATTCAAGTAAAATCAATACATAAACCACATAAAAAACTCCATAAAAATACCCCACATTATAAAACCCATCATTCGATTAGTTCCAGCTTAGATTAAACTTAAAATTTAAATTCATTTACATGTCACCCACCAGACCTCACAAAAGAGATGGAAGATGTTAAGAGTTTGGCGTCTCGGGCAAGTCAGAGTTTGTCCAATTTGAAAATCAAAACAGAAGAATATAAACTTAAAGCTCTGGAAATTCAAAACAAAAACGAAGACTAATTGCGTGCTCATGAATTGATTCTTTTGGAAAAGGAATTGCAAAGGGAGCGAGAGGTACGTGCTCATGAGCTGACCATGTCGGAACAATTGCGTGCTTCTGAGATCAAAAAGTACTAATTGATAAAAACTGTGAAATGACAAAAGAGTTTCAAACCCGGCTCTTTGAAGTTTTGGATAAGTTTGGAAAGTCGGAGAAGTTTTCTGCTGGAGACGTTGTACAGCTTATCGCAGCTCTCGGTTCAGCATGTCCATCATTGATCGATTCCCAAACACTCAATATAGCCGTCAAGTCTGTTGAGGCTTTGGTACAAAACCTTCATGCAACACGGAACGCTGAAGTGGATTACGATGAAGAGGATTAATTCAGCTATTTAATCTGAAGATTAGAACCCTATTTGTCATATTGAAATGGAATGAAAACAGCCATGTATATGCATGTTTTATTTATTTATCAGTTTTGACTTGTGATACAGTAATTCAAATCAGAACTGTGTATTAAATAAAGCTAGAATGACTTTTGAAATCATTTTTGTTTTGTTGGAATGATTTAGTGTAATTCTGCAGTAGATGGATATCAAATCAGAAATAAAGGTGCACATAATTTTATATAGGACGACTATAGAAATTCAAAAAATTGCAAATGTCTTATTAGGTTGAAGATTAAATTGAAAAGTTTATTTTTAAATGTATCACAATTAAGCTAAATAAAGATTTTTTAGCTTTAGATACGAGACACAATTAAATCATGGTTGGAGTGTGGCATGAGATATTTTCAATATTTGTTTCAATTCAATGCAAAAAACAGACTCCAAGAATATAATCAATCCTTTTCAGATCAATTCTAGTCAGTCGGGTTCGCCACACATTGTATAAAACTCCTTGATTTTCCAAAAATGTTTTTCCCTTAATTTATTATACAATTCTGCCATTTGTCTTGCAGCTGCTGCTTTTTGTCTATCACATTCTTTCTTATGTTCTTCAACATCCTTTTGAATCTCTTTAGCTTCGCATTCTGCCTTTTTAAAATCTTCTGCAAGCTCTTCTTCAACTGCTTTCTCAATCTCCGTTTTATGCTCCGTTTGAATATCAACCTTTAAATTATTTACAATGTCATTCGCTATTTCTTCCAAAATTGCTTGCCCACGGGGGGAGATATGTTTACTCTCAGCAATGTTTGAAATCACCTCTGATTCGCCAATCTAAAAAAATTGAAACGTTAGTAAATTAACCTAATCAATGTAATTACTTAAAGCATTAAAATATAAGTTTACCTGATCATGCAAAGGAGCATAGGGGGCATCTTCTCCATCCTCATTTACAATACCGAAACACCTTAAAATATATTCTATAATTGATTTTGCTGTAACTCCTTCTTCATTTCCTTCTTGATTATCAATTTTGGGCTGCTCTGAACTATTATTAGAGCCACAAGCCTCAGATTCAGAAGTGGCAGTTGGGGTCAACGTTTCAGATATAATTTGTTCAAACATTAATTGAACTGGCCAGCTAACAACTGAATGCACGATTAGAACTAATGACCCAACTAAAGCCATACTCATTGCTAGCAGTATTTCTACAAAACAAAATCCAGATTTAATAGAAACCTCTATTTCTATTAGATATTTCTAGGCTTTAGTAAACAGTTTTTAAAACATGTGTTGTGAGCGATGGATTAAATTTGATGCATTTGATTTATTTATCTTTCAAAATACAGAAAGTGAATCTTTTTAGTTTTTTATAGGCAAATTAAAAAATATCGAAGAAACACTGTGTACACAAAAAGTATAAGATTAAGAACAAGAACAAAATTATTTTTGTTTACATCAAAAATAAATTAAATGTAAACTGTAGAAAAATTCAACATTTCAACTTAATCTACAAAACACTTGCTCACTTAAGAATAAAATGTATTTTAATCAAATCTCAATTCCACCCATTTATATCCACATTCCTCTTGGGTGTTTTCATTACTTTGAATGTAAAAAGCGACACAATCTAAGTAAAATGTAAAAGTAAAAACTTGATTTACAGTTCTTCTTCGTAATAGAACGAATTTTTAGGATATGGAATATATAAACAAACATGAGCAAGAAGCCACAGAATTTTGTTCAGATATGATTAAAAGTCAGCAATAATAAACAATAACATTATGAGCTGTTGACCAGAATCACTATCTATCCAAGTTTATCGCTAAACACAAAAACATTCTGTTTTATTGTATAACTGCTAAGTTTTAAACTTTTTTAAGCTTCATCCGAGTAGAATTGTAATAGTCACAGTCAGACACCAATGAAAGTGTAGCCAATAAAATTATAATCTCAAACAAGCTTTGTTTTCTTATTTATTCCTTTGTTCAAGAATAAAATACATCTTAGGAAGGTTTAGTTGGTTGATTGCTCTTTAAAACTCAAAGAATCAATATTTGTTAACAAATATACAGATAATAATATCATTTTGAGTCAAAAACTTAGAAATTCTTAATTATAAAAATTAGTGGATGCATTACAGGTCTCGAGTTAAGAGATGTGATCAAAAAACGTAAAAAATGAGTCTGTTAAATTAATAAATTATTTTTTCCTTCCTTCCTATTTTTTGAAAATTGATTTTAACAAAAGCTTCATCAACAGTACAGTCGATATTAATCCCATTTCCCAGCTGTTAAAAAGTTCTAACAATTTCCTACCTTTGACCTGCAAAACTTTTCAATTAGTTTCCCTTTTCAAAAGTCAAAATGGGAAATTGGCAATCAAAAGCTCAGGTAAGGATTGCTCTTAAAAACAAAATAAAATAAAACTCAAACATTCAGGAAAACTTATAATATTGAATATAATGATTTTATTATTGATTTTCTTTCAGCTGCACCTTGAAGAACATTTGAGACAAGTGAATTTACTCGAGAAAGAAAGAATTATAAGAGAATTAACACGAGTCCAAGATGAACTACGACAACGAAAAAAATTTGAATTGGAACTTGTAAAAGAGAAGCAGAAACTTGAGGCTGAAATTGAAAAAGAAAAAAATGCCAAAAACAAAGAAATTGTTCTGGATTTTCAACGCAAGTTTTTTGAATTTATAAACAAGCTAGAAGAATGTGGGAGGTATGATCTGGAAGAAATCACAGATGTGATGGCAGTTATGTCACCCTTGGTTGGGGAATCAGGTAACTTAACTACTTTGAAGCTTGAAGGATTCGTACCTATTGATAAATCAAAACGAAGCAAACCTTTCAAGCTTGAGACTTATGCTCAAAAACAGATTGAGTTTGAAACAACTATTATGAACAAAATTGAGTTTGAATCCCCAAAATTGGAACAAGATGAGCTTGGAAGAGATCAAAACCAACAAAAACAGTCTGGAACAGATTCCAAATCCCAAGATCAGCCTGAAACATCAAAACCACAAGAACAATCTGGAACAATGAAACCAATGGAAAATGGAACGGCTTCCAAAGCAAAAGCTCTTACTCCAAGCATTGTAATTGACAATTCATTCGATTCAGACGCTGAAAATGAATATGAATACGTGGTAGCTCGGGAATTATATGAAGCATCTAATAATTAAAAAAGCATACATATAACCTTATAGAAAATAAAACTTCAAATCATTAATCTAAAATAAAGCCCATCCTCTCTTTCAATTTCTTTTAAAATATTTGTTATTTTATAATTTCACAACCCACGAGTTTTAGTTAACATATTATGCTTACTTAATTAGTAAGGGTGTTTAATATTATTAACTATGATTTAGTGAAACTCTTAATGCTGTCACTTTACTATCTAAAGATTTTTAGTTATCAATACATACGTCATAAAGTTTGAAAAAGTTTTGTCTTGGGAATAAATCAAATATCTATTTAGTAAATAAAATAATAATGCAAATCTTAATTAGAATACACGATATTTTCAAAAATAAATTTAATTGCCAAAAGCTGCAAACTTTATATAAAAATGTCCCTTGCTACGTATCTGATGCTTTTAAATTTATTTAAGTTTCAGCTTGAACTTGCAATTTGACTTTGATTGCTCTCTTTAAAAAATTTTAAAGACAATATATCATAAAGTAAGAATAGCATGATAGTTATTATTATCACAATAAAGTAATATGGCGAATTTCATTATTTATTTTTTTATTCTTTATTAGACTTTATCTCAAACAAAATTAAAAAGACAAATCCTAATTATTAAAATACAATATTTTAAAATACAAAAAATCGCAAAACACCCATAGGAATCAAAAAGAAATAGCAACGGTCTGGAGAAATTTTACATTTTTGAGGGAGTTAAATCTATTGCAAAGCTTAGTTTTTGGCCTAAAATAACTGATCTCAGTCGCAATGCGCAAGTCATGTGTTTTTGGTTTTTTGGGTTTAATTCACTTTTAAGTATGTGTATTGGGTTATGAATCTATCTTGGTGAAAAGTGAAAACCCAAAAATCCTTAAAACCACGGATTGTATTTTTTTAATAAAAACCCGGGGTTTGTTGAACCCTGGCCCTAGTCAGCTATAGATAACGCTAAATAAATATATTCAAAATACAACCCCACTACTGCAGTGGCTAAATGATACCTTCGATATTTTCGTTTTCAAAAACTTCAGAATCACAAATTTCAACAACAAAATTCAATGATTTTTAATCTACTGGTTTAAAAATATTTAAAAAGATTTTCGAAATGTTTGATTTGTTAGTAAAAATAGCCTTAAAACCTTAAAATCTTTGGTTATTGAATGTTTTAGTAAAAAGCTCCGGATTATTGGATTTTTTAAGTAAAAAGCTCCGGATTAATGGATTTGTTTTAGCAAAAAGCCCCGGGTTCTTGGATTTTTCAGCAGAAAGCCGCGGATTCTTTTTAGTAAAAAAGCCGTGGGTTCTAGGATTCTTTTTAGTAAGAAGCCGTGGGTTATCTTGGATTCTTTTTCGTAAAAAGCCCCGGGTTAATTAGATTTATTAGTGAAAATAACCCAGTTTGTCGACCCCTATACTTGTTAATTGTAAATTCGATCTTATTACAAATTACTTTTTTAGTCATTTTTTTAGTCATTTTTACTTAGAAAATATTTTAAGTATTTACATAATTTAATATCAGAGTAGAACACGGTACAACAAACCCTGGGTTTTTTACCCAACAACCCCAGGGTTTTTTCCCCACAACCACAAAATCAAGGTTTTTTTTTAGGTTTTTCAACCAAGAGCCAAAGGAATCAACTATGTAAAGTAAAAGTCAATACAAATGATTTTTTTTACTTTTTATAGGTAAATTTACATATTTGAATCTATTTTGATGAGTAATACAAACGACTGAGCTTAACAGTTTTTGAAAATTTCAATTCCTTCAAGCTCACCGTTAAATAAAACCCCCCAAAACCCTACAAAACCACAACCCAAATAACCCGGGGTAGTGTACCCTGGAGTAAAAGCATTTTTTTAAATATTTTTTATTCCAAGTAGAGCACATACTCCTTATTTCTTGCAATTAGGTTTAACATTTTTACAACATTTTGCATACTCTACATAGCACTTAATATAATCTAAAAACTAAAAGTTAGTTTAATTTCGGTACGCATTTCACACTTTTGCTATTAAATTGGTCAAGATAAATTCGTATATTAATTTCATTCAAATGCTTCAAAATATTTATGCATTTTAAACACATATAATGCTTATAGGCATAAAATACGAAATAAAAAGGTTCGAATTTAAATTTGTATTTTAAAATGCAATTTGGTCATCCCGACGATCCCGATGCATCATATTTACTATTATATATAGCTAAGCTAATAACCCGTACCCCTATGTAATAATCAAAATTAATAAATGTGCACTTGTACTTAATCTATTATATTCATATGTAGGTGGTTTATTATTCATCATATTTAAATTGGTGAATCTCTAAAATAAGTGACTTATGATAAATTGATGACTCAGTATTATTATACGTGATTACACTGAAGCCTAAAACTCGATTTGGAACTCCATGGAGCGTTATTATTTCAACCCTCCGCGTGGGGTTGTATTAAAAAATAATTTCCACATATTTATAGTTAAAAGTATAATTTGTTTAGTTTTACTACAAATTTGGATCTTTTTATCGTTACTTTGTGGCTTTTTCTCCTTTTTTGGCTCTAACTCTTACATTGGGGTGAAAAAATGCTTTATGGGTTCAAAATATCAATTTGAAAGTCATATCACTTAATTTGGAAAAGTTAAATTTCAACAAATAAGTATTGAAATGGGTGAAGCTATACTCCGGCAAGTGGGATTAATTTTGTCAATCATGCATTTTTCATTTCAATCGAAGCTTACAGTAATTACGTTATAAATATCTACCTACAAAAATGAATTGAACTGTAGCAATGCAAGTTTATGTTAAGAGTGTGTAATACTCTATTAAAATTATGTGTTTAGTTTAGTTTAAGGAAATAATTGTAATCTTGGTATTACCTTGAGCACAAGGAACAGCAATCGCTTTGGTGAATGATCCAGGCCATAAGGGATGTCCCCCTGTGTTGGATCTTCCATCTGAATGACAACATAATGGTTCATCCCATTGTTACCTCGTTTTTCACTACTCTGGATGAAGTATCTCATCCTCGTCAATAGTGCCATATCACTGACTTCAGAATCAAGGACTCTGATGATAGTATTAATTTTGCATTCAATGTTACCTCTGAAACGAAGGTGTTCTTTAAACACAATCATATCTGGAGCATTTCTGTCTGAGTTAATTTCATTTTCAATATTTGTGGCACTTTGTACAGCCCAAATCACTAGATTTGGGTTCTTCTGCTGTTGCATGTAACTTTGTGTAACGTCCTTATGCATTTGATTGTTTGATAAAAGTTTTAAATGGACTTCACAATCCTCTCCAATTTCCATTGATGAACCAATTGTAGAATTACAAGATAAAAACATTAAAACAAGAAGAATGGGAATACAGAATGGGAAATTCATTTTTATATTTTTGCGTATTTTTCCTTTAAACACTTCAACTTCTTCTAGTTCTGCTTCCTTTGTAGACGGCTTAGAAACGAATCATACGCATGATTGAAAGTCATAAGAAAGACTAAAAGACTATAATACCCAGCCCATCGCTGTCCAAAAAATTTAAGTAGTACTACTACTAAATGTAATATGTTTAAATATGTAAAAGGCTTGATTGTTAAGCGGTTGAACAAAACTAGCAATTAGATTGCCAAAGTAGCATTTCGTGTAGCAGCTTTGTTTAAATTATTCTAAGCTAAATAAATGGTTGATAAAAAATGCCTAGGACAGGGCGTATTTGTCCTGTTTAGTCATTTGTATAAGAAATTTATACTACCGGAATAATTATATAGAAAATGGCCATAAATTGAAAAAGTGTTAGCTATTATTCATAAAAATACAATAGTGAATATGCTTTTGAGAAATTCTGAATTCGTTCACACATATTGTAACAAACAACATAAGTAAAAATCTAATCTTTGCAAAAATTAGGTTAAATATGCCAACATAACACAATCGATGAACTTCGGTACTCGCGTATTCAGATTTATCAAATCAACAATGACGTTTTAAGACTCGTCATGCCTGCATAATTTGAGTCAAATTTTACCTAATATTTTATTAATTTTAAGTTAATTATAATTCCACAGGATAATGACAATAAGAAGGTTACTTTGGCAGATATCAAAAAACAAATTGAAGGGGAAGAATATCTCTGCCGACCGGATGATTGGGGTAAACATCCAAAATGTCAAGAGAGTCTAGACGAATAGAGCATAGCCGAAAGAAGATTACTAACCACGTACTGACTCCAATAAACCATCAAAATGAAATAGTTTAATTAACATATTATATTATTTTCTCTTGTATTTAAAACAAACTTCCGATTGTTCTGAATCAAAATCTCGCCCAATTTACTCTTTATTGGCCAGGTCAGGTGTAAAAAAACCTGCTTACTATCATTTACCAAAAACATGCAACTTTTTACTCATTTGAACCATTACAAAACTTAAAAAGACCATTGTATTTAAAACTTAAAATATGCCGATGACATAATAACAAAAGCAGGTATTAGCAAGAGCACTTTTGCAATTAGAACCGTCATTTTCTACATAAGCGTTTTGTTTAGTAAACCACAGAGAAAATAATTTGCTTAATTATTAATATTTGACTGAAAATTCAAACACCTTAGCCAAGAAAACTTTAAAATCGATTTTCCATTTCAATTTATATTTCATAAAAAAACAATTGTCATATCAATTGAAACTACATAATCCTGAAGAATAAGAATACCAAAAAATATGAACATCAACCCAATACACAGTTAAAAAGGTAGTTAAAGGAATTGCCTTGAAAATATTTACCTTACGTTACGGATTAATATTCCTTGTTTTATCATCAATTGCTTGCTTTAGCCCGAGCCTAGAGCTTATTTAAAACTATAATGGAGCGGATACATAAATAATTAATGTTAATTATATTATTGCTCCACCTCCTCCACGTGGATGTATTTTGGTCGACAAAGTGGTAAGTAAGCAAGGACAAATAATTCAAGTTACCTAGAGATATCCTGTTTGTCGCTACTGAATTATTCGAAATGGAAACCTAAATAGATTTATTGATTTTTTGCAAACCAACCATGCCAATCACAACCAAAGAAAAAAATAAGAGTTTGTAATATATGTAGCAGCTCAAAATGATATTTTACAAAATTTTTACAAACAAAATCAGATTTAAATTATGCATCTATATACTCAACTTACAACCTTAAGTAACATCGCAAAAATTGTCTTTCCAAATTAAGTTCATTTGATTCTTTTTTCCTTATTATAAACCCCGTACACATAAAATGAACTGCGTATAGCATTTTAAATGAGATCTTGAAGTTAATATTGATTAACTCTTAAGTGAATATCAAAAACCAGCTCAAATTCATTTGCCATGATTAATGCTGCACTGCAGTATCTTGATCTTTGATCTAGAAATTCACACATTCAAATCAATGCGATACACGATTTGTTTTAATTCACATGCAATAGAGAATAGAGATGGTCAAATCCAATGCAATTGTATGAAACTATTTACAAACGGACAAATAAATAGGTTAAAAATATTTTGTAAAATAAGATAGTCATGGGTAAAGTTGAAATATCATGCTGTAATTCTTTCAGTAAAAAGGGGTTAACATTTTTGAAACCATAATATTAAATGCCATTTACAATCCACAGCAGTTTACTCATTGGAACAAAACTTTTATGAATTTAGAAGAAATGCCCGAGAAATTAATTTCTTTGAGAATAATCCGAATAATCATGAAGTATATTTCCCCTAATGTACAATAAAATTCATAGAAAAAATGGAAATGAATCAATGCAAAATGCCTTAAAAAAATTGTTTGTACTTCAAAAGTTAGGATTTTTTTAGTAGATTATATTATATTAAATAATTTTGTGATATTCATTATATATGACAATTGACAGAATTTTTAAATTACAAATTCTTTCGTTCTCTAGTATTTACTCTTATATAAATTGGACAAGAGACAGGACAATACCTTTTATATATGAGCCATAAAAATTCGTCCTATCCTAGACCAATTGCTTAAACTTGGATTTAGCATTAAAATTGGTTGAGTGTTGTGTGGGAGTTCTAGCTGTTAAGATGTGTTACCGTTAAATCCATTGAGCATTGTGTATGCCCTCTAGTTTCAATTATCAAATTAGCCTTATCGATCGATTGTTAAGTGCTTATCCAATGAATTATTTGTATTTTGTATGGCTTCTGTTGTTCATTAGTGGAAACACTAGACAGCGTACAGCATTGTCTCACCATTTTTAGAGTAAAATTGCATGAGATTCGGTAGTTTAAGAAGGCGAAGATAACCATTTTCACAAATAAAGCGTGTTTGATTTTATTTTTAAGCTTTTTGTACTTGTTCCGTTAAAAACTGCTCAAATGATTCAAATATTACAACCAGGCCGATTAATTTTATTGCTATTTATAAACTCCCATGGTGTTAAATGTTCTTGTCTTTTTCGAGCATTTTATTTGTTTCTTTGTATTTATATTTGTATCTTCCGAAGAAAATCTCACTGACATGGCACGACTGATTGAAATCTTAGCACATTAAAATGTATTTGAACCATTCCATCCAATCTGAGAATCAAGTTTTCCATCACTTTCCATTCTTAATGCTTTCTTAATTCAAATAAATTATTTCACCGTAAAATATTGTAAAAATTTAACTTTTAATTGATATTTATCGCAAGGAAAATAAAGAAAGGAAAGCACTTTACTATACTTGTTAGTTTAATGATAATTTTCCATTTAACGTAAAAAACTCGGTGTTTTAGTTCATCTGCCATAATGAATATTTGTATTAAATATTATGAAGCACTTTTAGCACAATTTACTCTTTAAAACAGTACAAAACTATTTTTCAAGTGATTTCCATCATTTTTTACTAGATACTAACCCTCGGAACTTTTCTCCTCACTCTGAATTTGTGTTTAGCTTGTCAAATTCTATTTAAGAAAAATATTAAATTGGAATTAATATCAGGAGGCCAGAGACCTGGTTGTGTGTGTAGAACTAGACGAAGAAGAAGCAATACAGACTATGTATTCCATGATGAAAAAGTATAATATATGGGAATTTATACGTGGAGTTATGTAAAAAATGATCACCGGTTTTTGCCCTCAGACATGCTCCATCATTTAATTGGTACTGTCTGTGAGCCAAGTATTCATTAAATTTGTAAATTATAAATGAACCCGAATTAAAGAAATTTCAGTTACTTTGCCTAAAGCTTGTAATATGTAAAGTACGTACATAGAAGAACACAATTCGGGCAAATAATCATACATTAATATGAATGAGCTCATTAATATTTAATCCATTATTATAGGCATCTAGGTAATTCTATTTCTTTTCCATAAGATTGCTAATACAAGAAACTGCTTTTAGTACGAATTCCCTAAACTTTACTTTCACTTTTTGTAAGATTATCACTTTTTTATTTTTGGGAATAATTTGGAAAGTCTCTAATTTGGCAAATATTCCATGCATACGTCATGTCACCTGCATCTTTGAATTATGAATTGAACAATCATTATGATTTTCTAAACTCTTTTTTTAAACTTTACTACCTGTTTTAATTTGTTCATAAATTTTAAAACTGGTGGTATTTAATTAGAATGAGAATAACAAGCATAAATCGGAAACTTAATTAAAAATACCGAAATTTAATTAATTAATAGAATCTTAATTATTCGATTTAGAAGAGTACTTTGGATTAACCCTATCCCAACTATTATAAAATAGTACACTTACACTATAGATCATGAAATGAGCTTTTACATTATAACAAAGGGTTTTAAATATTTTTATTAACTCAGTACTAAAACTTCTTTCCAAATATTAAACAATAATTAATAAAATTAATGGATGAATTAAGGCCATAAAAATATCTGCTAATTGATAAATTAATTATGATTCGTCATAATACTGATACTTTTTACAATCCATGTAATGAGAGTGTAAGTTAAATTAAAATTCTTCGGGTGAATTCAAAGGAATAACGAAATCCAAAAACAATTATGAGGAGAATTTTTGTCACTGAAGCAACTTCAAAAGATTTCAAGAAATTTACGACGTTCCCGGAATCAAAGAAGCTGGAAAACTATTTAATAACTTTAGACTTTTTTGCAATTCGTTGTATGTATATTGTAAATAGTAAACAGTTTATTGATTTTAAAATTATACTTTAATTTCAAAGAATTCAACACTTAACTGATGGTAGATCCCTCGTTACTTTGTTCAAAACTTTAATCGGCATTTAGGTAAATAAATGTTAATAAATTACTTACTTACTTAAGACTTTCGAATGTAAATGTGTTTAATGTAGAGTATGTAATTATTTTTAATTAGGTAATTAACACCTTAATAATATACAATAATGCTATAATAAAAATATATGCTAACTACAGTCTATATAATTTCTAATAATACTGTTTAGTATAATTGCAAAATGTAAATGATAATCGGCAATTTACAATCGTGCTATAGTATTATTATTGAAATACTTATCTGTGTATCAAAATTGACAATAATATTGGCCAGTGTCGCCCAGTGTTATAGCATTTCAACGCTTTTATTATCTTAGCATATC
>JAQGAA010002522.1:0-12516 GCA_034696425.1 Isotoma viridis | reverse complement strand
CACGATACACGAGCCTAATAAGATTCAGAACTCAAAGGAAACAGTGTATAATGTAAAAGACTCTCAAACTCTAGATTTCTATTATATATATTATAGGCAGGTAGGTTGAGTTAAGTATAAGATATGATGGAGATTATCTTAAAAAGTATTACTACGGAGCTAAGAAACCTACACAAGTCAGCTATGTTAGTTAAATCTAGCTATCAGGATTATGGATTGGTCGTTTTGCTTACTCTTTACTTGTTAAGTTTCTTTTATTACTCAACTTAACTCTTGTTCAATAATAATAATAATAATACAAGTTAATATGCTGTGAGTTTCTAGTCTCCTCGTTATAAGTTTATGACGAGGACGCCAGCAAGCAATAATATAATCTTGGTAGTACTTACCATTTTATACCGTGTTATTATTGCTGGTGAGATAAGCTCCTGTTCATGCAGATCTTGGGCATGATATCTTTTTCTCCCCATGCCAAGTCCATTGTTCCCTAATTCAACTGTCCGTTTACTTCATTAGCTTTGAAATCATTTTTTTAACTTGTACTCAGGTACATCTACTACATAGGTTTCTTCTTGATGTCCAATTTTCTCCTGGTTAGATTTAGAATCGAGATGAAATCATTCATGAATCAAGAATGATGTACGTCCTATAAAAAATTATTATAATGTAATTTCTTCTTAGCTGTTGTTGTATTTAATGTGTATGAGAATGAGTGATACTATTATAATATGGTGTGGATGGATGGATGGATACCATGACTATTTTTTATTTGCCATCATCATCATCATTCAGCCTGTTTTTAACTGCCACTCCTACTATTTCTGACATTTCTTGAATTTTATGTGCCCAAGTATAAATCGCACGGAGAACATAGGTACTATAGGATTTAGGTATTTGAAAGTATTTGTTGAGTAGAGCACACACACAATAATAAGTAACACACAAGCTAAACTTAATTCTTTTTTTAGGCAATATCATAATAATATCAATCAAAATGACCTGCACTTTTCATCATAGTGTGCTCTCATGTCAACCTGATGACATGAGAAAGATCTCATCGTGCATTTATATGGTCACATTCCATACCAAAAGTAGGGCTTGCATAAGCCCTTTAAAAAAGCGTGAGATAGTTGGAATTCTTTTCCTTCAATACCAAATATATCATCAAAATTCAGTGTTAGTTTTTAGAGTTGATTCTATATAATGAGTATACTGTTTTATTCCATTCTCAATGAGGTTATAATGACTGTTTTTGAACATATTGTATCAATCTATTATATGAGCATGTCCTTCTAAATCAATTTACAATTCATAATGTCTCTAGTAGTCCAAATTCAACATTATGTATGGGTATAATTTCAAATGCACAAACTGATTTCAAATCCAATTATGAAATTCATCATTCATGATATTGACGGCATGTGGCCGTTTAATTTATCATAGTAAGTTAAGTATCCAATCCAAAAGTTTGGTTCATTTTCAAATAAATCAATAATGCATCACTATAGGATATAAAACATCAAACTCGTTGCATTGCAAATTTTTTAAAGACAAACTTTGAAATTTCATCGTGTGGTTTTCTAAATGAACACGGAGGCCTGGGGATTTTGCTTTTAGAATCCTAAGTGTGGCCCATTATCATGAATCCTAAATGAAATGAGTTCCAAACTAATCAGTATGCATTGAGTTACAGGTATGAAAATTGTATGCTATAATTTCAGTAATCTGTTTTATAAACCTTTAAAGTCAGTAAAGGTTATATACTTCATCCCTATATGAAATTATAACTTACTACTTAAAAATGTTCATGAAGTTAGGTTTACCAAGCATTTCATACACTTCAAACGAATTATTTTACAATAAGTGTGGCCCAAAGAAAGAAGCTTTTGAGCAAGTTACGTTTAATTGTACCAAGTAATTTGGGTTTTTAACTGACTTAGGTGTTTGTCCTGGAGCATAAAAATAAAACATTTTACCATTTTTAGACACTCGGATACAGGCAAAGGTGAAATAAAATACAAAAAGAATTGTTAGCTAAATTATGGTTTCCGGATAATTTAAAAAATGATAATGAAGTAAAGCTGCGAAAAGAATAATAACGATTGTGATAATTTGATAAAAGGGGTTAAATTAACAACCCTTCGACAAGAAAGTAATTTAGAATATATTTGTGCGTAAAGGATAATTTTTCATTTCAACCATCAAGGCTTCCGTTCAGCAAAAAATTGCATGGGAAATTCCATACAAGACGTGAACATATAAGCTTAGAATCATAATCAAAAATTGTAAAGATTTAATCTTTAGAACTTGTTTAGCAAATGTATCGGGGAGCCTACCCTCTAATTAAACTAGGATTGACTCAACGGTACAGACTGCTAATTTCAAGTCAAATATTAGCAGTTTTTCTACTATAATCACTAGCATTTCTGTGCATGATATGCTATGAAGTTTATAGAAAAGCAATTAACACTTAATAAGATGGGATTACCTAATCAAAATCAGGGATCATTTTTACTTTTTTGAGTTCTAACATCCCATAATCACATTACTCAGGGCAAGGCTAGACCAGGTCATGGTATTATGAATCTTCCAAAGGGTAATTTCTTGTATTTAAACTCTTGTTAGAAAAACATGAATTTTGCATTGCAATCACGGATTAGCAGTATAGACAGCCTTTGCACGAGTGCACAAGCTTCAAATATTTCAACAACGAGCTTCATAGCATTTTTGTTTTTTGAGATACTTTGTTTTTCCTAACTGATCTCATGATTTTATTCTTGTTCTGATCATTACAGTGGATGAAGTTTGGAACGAAGGAGAAGATGGAAACAAAGGGAAACCAACAGAAACTAAACTTCAAGAAGAAGAATCAGGAAGTCCAAAAAATAGCAGTGAATCAAATTCTGACAATCAAAGTCCAACAGAGGGTGAAGCGTCTGAGGGACATAGTCATATTACAACGGTAAAAGTTGAAGAGTCCCCCTGTATCAAATCTGAAAAGCTTTCTGATGATGAAAACAGTAGCCAAACACAAGCGGATTTAATAAAGTCTTCTAAGAGTGGTAACAAATGTGAGAATTCAAAAGGGTCTCACATGGGGCAAAGCGAAATAACTGGAAGTCGAGCAAGAAGCCGTAGTCGAAGTAGAGCATCCGATCTAGGTGAATTCGGTGAAGTCGAAACATCTGAAACTGACGAGGTTGACGATAGACGGAAGAGTCGTCGGGAAAGAAACGAAAGGGTTAGCAGTCGAAGTAGAACTCCCGAATTACCCGGATCCGAAATGAATGGATCTATCTCATCCCAACAAATTCTCCAAGGTCTCCCTTACCTTCACTTACTTCCTCCATCAATAAGAAATGGTAATAAATTGAATGACCCGTTGTTTCTTCCGCATTTATGTACATAGGCACTACGAACACTATTGTGTACAGAACAAAGTACCCCCCTTTCAATCTCTCATTGTGTTTACTTGTATCACTTTGAAGCATCAAGGTGAAGGGAAATCTCTGGAGTTTGATGTTTATTTTGGGAAGTCCGACCATTATCGAATTAGCTCATCTTAGGTATCTTCTTCCTTTGCTTATCTCGGTCTTGATAGGTAATTAATAATAATGAAATCCTCTTGAGGGCCAAGGATTTTTGAGCTAGAAATACCTTTCCTTGTGATGCGAAAATATTTTTTGAGCCTCTAAACAAAAATTATAACTCTTCAACGTACAAGCAAGCATCAAGGCGAAAAAAATCTTTCTAATGGGAAAGGAAGTCCAACTGTTGAGTATTCTATTTCATCCGACTTTAGTTTCAAAGACCTGACTTGACCTACCGCAACAAACGAAATGAATTACTTTTTTTATTATTTGATAAGATTTTTATTATTTGTTTTTAATATTTGAAGAAGTTCATTCGTAGAAACAAAAACAGGGATTTCTAGTAATACAAAGTGTGATTTTTTTTAATTTTTCACTTGAAACAAACCTAGTGAGCATCAGACCAAAAAATACAACAATAGACTTTTAAATTCCATGTTCCTATCGTTGCTGTAATAATACAGGAGTTATTTAAAGCTATTTTAATTTGGAGGTATAAGAATAAATAACCAATTATACATTAGCCAATTATAACTCTCCGTACTTGTACATCAGCTTGTCTTGCAAAAAATAGTAAAAATCGTAACCAGTTTGCAATCACGATAATGAGGGAAATCTGATGTGTTGTTAGATAAAATGCATTTTTTCGCTGAGATTATCCGCATAGTTCCATAATTTTTTTAGACTTCAACCTTATCTTATCTGATTTATCATTACGCGAATTAAATAATTAACTCGAACTGTTAGCTAAATAGTGTTATAAAATAGTTTTAAAGCATAAACTTGAAAACTTCTTGTGCATGTAGAACTTCTATTATTCCTATTAGACAAGGTACTTAAGAATCCTTAGAATAGAATGGTGTGCCTAATGGAGTCTCATAAATTGTAACCTGCTGAGCAATTTATGAGTAGGAGTGGTAATGCAGTGTTAGTGAATGTTGTTTTTGTAAGCGAAAAGTCAAAGTGATATATCATCTTCTCACGATAAAAGCCTAGTCCCACTGACTTCTGACACTGTTGCTGCATACATTGTATTTTGATAATAAACAGAGAACCTCTGGTTACAAATATTTGTAGTTGAGTTTTGGAAATTAGAAAATGGTAATGGATGATCATGAGTATCATAAAAACTTGGCGAAAGAAAAGAAGGAAAAGATTTTAGTATTATATAAAAATCTAGAAATGCTTTTGTAACCCTTATGAACCGTATTGCCCCAGTACAACTACTAAAGCGTTAACAGTTTGAGTAATTATGTTGGGGTAACGCGATCAGAAATGGTTACAATTACAAACACACTCACTCTATTTGCCGTGCTTCGTATTTTATGTATGACATACCAACGCCATTTGTTACAATTATCAATTTGTTTATGCATTTATGTACAATTTATTTCAGATGCTGCAAGATTGCTATTCATGCCACCGATTTTACCAGGGGATTTGGCCGGAACAGCTCCTACCCCACCAGGTCCCTCAAGTCATTCATCTTCAGTCAATAATAATAATGGTACAGAGAAGAATTCATCTGGTGACAGTAATAGAAGTGGTGAGTACTTACCAAAATTACCTCATTTAACAAATCAATGCTCAGCTCACATGAATCATGAACAAAGTACCTATACACTTACTTGCATCTTGGCTTATTAATATAAGAATGTTATCATGTTACCTGTATTACATTTTTTTAATTAGTAGAACATTTTAATAAGCTAACAGGTATTTTCTGCATAATACATTTGCTATCTGATAATGAAGCAACATTTTCAAAGCAAAATATACTTTGAGATTGTGAGATTCCGTCTACTACTTTTCCGCAATACTTTCACCACCCTCTAGGCACTTACCCTAATTTTGAGGGATTCCAGAACTGAAGTGGAACTTTTTGTTAAGCTTTTGATTCCATCGTACATAAATCTTCTAGAGTATGAAATTTGATGAAGGAATTAGTTTAAATAATGTAATTTTCTAGAAAATCAATTCTTTCATCTTATCATTATTAATTCCATAAGACTCTACTAAAAGTTAGTTTATTACCTATATTCAAGTTTTCTCGATCATATACATTTACTTAAAATAGAAGCCGTATTTATGAGTTTAATACCCCTCTGAGGCCAACATCGATTCTTTTCAAAACTCAAACAATTTGTTAAATCTTGAATTTATAGCAGCCCCAGGTAGGCTGATCGGCATTTGCGGTAATACAAGAGAACCTCCAGACAGGATTTCACTTGGGGTTATGTATTAAGGTCTACTTTCACATGTTCTTATTAGGTTTAAGCCGATTGTTTCAATTATTTCTTATACTATGGAAGAGATCTTTTATGCATGTGATTTACTGTCACATTACTGCGGAATATCGACCCTAAACCTTACACTTTACATTTCAATATCATCCAGATCCAACCCACTTTCTCCGTTGCTCTCGTTATCCGCAGGATTATTTGTCCATCGCTTTTGTTCATTGTTAAGGTGTTTTATTACTTTAAGTAGGATGCGACACAAGTTACGGAAAGTCTTACTTGAAATTTCTTTATAATACAGGTCCGGGGTACTTCTGCAAGCCGTGCAATATTAAATTCAGCTCTGCCAGAACTTTGGATGCCCATCAGACTTACTACTGTTCCTTTCGAAGAGATTTAGGTAAGCTTTTGCAGAGATTCATTATGTAAAATTGCTTTCTATTTATTGATGTGTAATTTTAAGTCCCATTTGTCTACCTGAAAATTGTTAGGTTTTATCCATTAGTTTTGAGAAAAATTCTCATCTTACAAAATTAGTTTTGAAAATTTTGGTAAACGTAATAACGCAAATTGGTCTTTTGAAATAGTGTTCAAACTTCTTGCACATGGGAAACGTATGTAAGCGTTTGATGCATGTAGTACTATTTTTTGACGTATTGCGTCACGAGTTCGGTAAATATTTGCACAGAATGAATGATTCATTTCATGTAAGCAGCAATGATTATACAATTAGCAATTCTTAAAAGACTCAGAATCGTTACATTTTGAAGGCTGCCAGAGTATAAGTTGAGAAAGTATTTTTGAATGTAAGAGTTCTCAAAAAAAATTGATGGAATAAGTTTACTTATTTATTGAAAGGGAATTGGTTGAATTAGATCTAATAAATAGAATTTGAAGCAGTTTAAAATTTTTTTGCTCACTTGATTTTTGGGGATGTTCTTACAAAATTATGTATGTAGAGTAGTAGAGTGAAAGTAATTTTTACTAAAAGATTCATATGCTAAGGCACATGTATTGCACAGGTGGCCTATGCGAGTCTTAACCTTGTCAATTGCTTAAAAAGTTTAAATGGGACGTTATCATTACTTGCTATGATATTATACTAACAAGCTATATCAAATGTTTTCAGGGAAGGAAGGCGATACGGATGGAGATTCCAAGACTGAGTTGATGACATCACCTTTAATAGGATCAAAAAAACGAGAGAGAGAAGCTGACGAAGATCGCGAACTAACGGCTGAAGAATCGATGGAAATATCAGACGTGGGAAGGAGTGCAAATGACTCTTCTGACATGAATCCCAATAAGGCTCCAAAGACAGGGAAATTGTATTCATGCATGTATTGTTCTTACAGTGCAGACAAGAAGGTTAGTTTGAACCGACACATGAGGATGCATTCCGGACCACCTTTAACATCCGTTCAGACAAGCAACTCAAATGATGAACCAGCTGTTGGAAGCGGTTCGACAACTCCTAACAACCTTAATTCTGGTTCCAACATAGGAATGAATAAAAATCTTCCAGAAGGTGTGAATGCTTTGGAGCGATATTGTCAAGACTGTGACATTCAATTTTCTTCAATAAAAACTTTCCGGGTTCACAAGCAGTATTACTGTAGAACAAGGCATGTTCTTAAACCAGGAGTAGCTCCAGCAACAGGCTCTCCAACAGCTATTTCAATGAAGACTCAGCCATCCATCGAATTAGGAAGTGGTATTACTGTTACACCAGTAAGGAAATGCTCGAGTTCACCAGTTCCATCAGAAGGTAGCCCGGTATCAACTCCAGGTCCTATGCCATCTCAGCCATTTGTGGTTTTGCCAACAAGCCCCATAATCATCGTGCCATACTGTTACATACAAGCAGCCAGTATTCTACCCGGAAATGTTCTCCCGTCTCAAAATGCCCTAGTTGTACTCCCAAATGGTTCAATACAAGGATTACCTTTCACTTCAATCCCTATGCCAATTCCTTCACCTTCACCCGTGTCACAATCAGGTGGAATGGCATCATTTATGCAGTCCAACTACTCAGCAGGCTCTTCTGTGAAAAACAATGGTTTAGGAACCACTTCAGATGCAGTTCATAGAAGCAGTGTCTCTCCAACAAGTCAATCACATTCTATTTTCAACGATCCTAAAGATATCTTAAGGAAAATATCATCTGTCAGTAAAACTTCATCTCAAAACACAGACTCAGTAAGCAACGAATCCGGCGGAAGCGGTAGTGCTGGTAGTATCTATCAAACTGGTACGATTGGAATAAGTCAAAGTAGTATTCACACGGAAACTACCCACTTAAAAAATGGTTCATCTTCATTCAAAGAAAAAATTAAAGCTGCCATCTCAGATGAACATTTAGATGAAAATCACGACAGAAACTCTGTGACTGGAACAGGAAGCGATGAAAACATGCCTGCGATTGATCTCACGCTTCGGAGAACCAATTCAAAGAAAGAAGTAAGTGGGGATGACGAAAAAGAAAATAGAGAAGTTTGTCTTCGCCTTCAAAATCATAACAACAGAGAACAGTCTCACGATTCTCATACCAGTGATGCTAATATTGGACGAAGAATGCCTAGTGGAACCAGTCTGTCTGAATTTCACCGAGAGCGAGAACTTAGCAGTCCTTCAGAAAGGCTTTCAATAGGAAGTGGAAGCTGTGGAAAAAGAACGCCCAGACCTTCCTCAACGTCAATTAGCAGCTCATGCTCTACTCCACCAGCACTCTGTGAGCCAAAGGTAAATGGAATGATGAGTCGACTTTCTCCAGCTGCAGTGGACCATGATATAATAACTGGGAATTTAAACACAAAAAACCATGCTATGATGACAATGATGATGAGTCCTGCTGTCAACCTTGGCGATATCTCAATGAAAAAAGGATCAGTTGATTTCTCGAATTTTGATGTAGGAAAGCACAAAGGACTTGCAGGGGAACCAAGAGGAAAGCGACCAAAAATGAGTCCTATTACTACCCAACTTCCGGGTGGAGCTATTCTTACCAGTACAAGCAGCCAAAGTTTGACCGACCTGCTGATGTCAAATTCTTCTGAGCTGAGTGAAAGTTTGGCAAAAATAAATCCACAACTTTTAATCAATGCTCGCTCCGCATCCGGTTCCCCATTGGGCATCAATCCAGTCATACTTCAAGCTTTATCTCAAGCAGATCCTGAGATGGTTATGAGAATTTTTGATCCCTTATATTTGACTAACCTTCAACAGACAATCCAGCAACAACAACAACAGCAGACAATCCAACAACAACAACAGCAGATTCCAGTAAAACGAGGTTACTCTAAATGTGTTGAATGTGATATAGTTTTCTACAAGCATGAAAACTACTTGGTTCACAAAGAACACTACTGTGCAGCAAGAATGGCAAGTACATCTCCCAATTCGAATAAAATTTCCGAGAAAGAAAATCAATCCAGTCGAGGAATGAAAGATCATTTAACATCCGTACCTTCTCGTGTATCCTCTTGCTCGTCACCAGCGAAAAGTGAAATTGATGGGGAAGAATGTCTCAGTCCACCAACACACGGGGTGCACCGCAAATCTTCAATAAACTCTCATCCGCAACTGAATGTGAGACTGCCGAGAAAGTCGACAGATTCTTCTTCCTCGGATTTCTTTCCCCAGCCTATATACGATGCCTCCTCAAAGAATAAGTCACGATCTCCACAAACAATCCCTGCATCTGTTTCAATCTCCCCAGTACCAAGCCCAAAAGACGGGAAAGAAAATAGTAAAGAAAAGCAAATTGGAAGTCAATATCCTTGTTTGCAATGTGGTGTACAATACAGTACAATGGACAACCTAAAAGCCCATCAATCCTTTTACTGTACGAAAAGGCGGAATAAGAGCGAATTGAATGATACAGAGGACTTGCCAGGTGTCAAAATAACGGAAGACTCAGACCTTAGAAATAACCAATCGATTTCAGGAACAGTTGTACTGAACAACAAGGGGCTTCTGAGATGTGGTAAATGTAAACTAGCCATCCCTGAGGATCAACTTAGCTCGCATAGCAGAGTCTGTTTAGGAAGTAATGGCACCATCCAACATCCTGCTAACTCAGGAGCATTGTTGATAACCGGAGGTGAAGGAAGAAATGTCGGGTGGAAATGTCCTTGCTGTGACACATATAGTCCGACAGTCAGTGCTGCACAAAAGCATTTAGAAATCCACACAGGAATAAGAGCATTTAAATGTCTACTCTGTGGCTACCGTGGGAATACATTGAGAGGAATGAGAACGCATATCAGAACGCATTTCGACAAAAGAGTTTCCGATCTACTAGAAGGAGAGTATATGACTTGTATCACTGCAAATGAACTCGAACAGAATGTCACATCTCCTTCGCTGGCATCAAATAAATCCCACTCATCGATTCCAGAAGCCAGAACTTTAGATCTAAATCACCGCAACGAGACCACAAATAGGGTAGGAACGGAAAGAAACAAATTAACTCATTCACCTACAACTAATATTACCAACCCAGTTACCACTACTATTTCATCGCCAAATTCTCCACAGGAGTCAGGGGACGTAAAAGTTTTCGCTATGTCAGGAAGTGGAGGCTCTGTAACTGAGATGGATAAGCTAGAAAATAATAATCGACTTTGTTGTTGTACCTTATGCAACTACACTTCATCTTATCGAGGAAACGTTATCAGGCATATGAAGCTGGTTCATAAAATCTCTGAAGAGTCTGCTGATAAGATTCTTAACGATATGAATTTGATGAAGATTAATTCGTCCTCTGAACCCGAAGATTTCAATGAAACGATGGATCATAAATTACAAGAAGGTTCGGAATCTACTAAAAATGCCATTGGCTCTAGAGGCGGTTCAGCCCTTTCCAATTCTTCTTCACCATCAAGTGAGCCTGGTAAGAGAAATGAGGTAAATGGGAGTGAAGACAAAGATGAAAGGAGTGAAAATGATCTTCAAGATAGGAATTATTCTGCAGGCTCAGGACGATCATCGTCTTGTACTTCAGTAGAAGAAGATATCGGTGGTCTTTCTTCTCTACAGAAAAAGGAAAAACCTTGTGCTGTCAAATATTGCAAGTCTTGTGACATTTACTTCAACCATCTGTCTACATTCGATGCTCATAAGAAGTTATACTGTTCTTCTGCTCTGAACAATGAGACTGCTGAACGAGCCGAAACCCCTGTGCAATAGTTTACCAAATGAAACCAAATAAACTTTCTCCACGTTTAGCATAGAGCATTGTATTGTATCTGTGGTTGACAGTTCCATATCATAACTTTATAAACTTTTCTTTCCTCCCTTGGCTCTATAGAAATTCAATGAGAGCAGACGTTCTTTTCTTTGTTTTTAATAAAAAAAAATGTCTACGAAAGGTACATGTAAAGTGACGATCGTACATATTTTTTGTTTTATTTTTTTTGCAGTATTTCTTGTCAAAGTTGTGTGCTTTTATATAAGGCCATATATTTCGCTTTACGCATTATTGTAAGCTTAAACTTATTGTTAACTTTATATATCTTGTTGATTAATATGTATTTGTAGATCTGTAAAGAAATAAGTCTTGAATTTATGTAATTAAATTATGAAGGTTAGCTGTAATCAAATAATGTATTTGGGCAATGTTACCAATACTCTACGTTTATATACGAGGCTTCAATATTTATCGAAGAATGGACATACATGAGATAGAGTTATTTTCCCTGTGAATTGGGAACTTGTAGATGCATAATGTCAACATTTGAAGTAAATAAACAATTTATTCAAATTAAAATCAACCAATTCACTTCGTAATAATGTAATTCAAGAAATTATGATGTTATTGTATTTTCAGCTTAGGTGAATGCTAGGTATAAATTAAAAGAGGCTATGGTAATGGATGGTCAAATAATAAATTTAGTTTCTTACTTACTTACTCCTAATTGAATTTCAATTCAAACCAACTCAGAACTTTCTCTGAATCTGTGTTATTATTTCTTGCTATACTAAGCTTTCCAATTTAAGTCGAATAGCAAGGTTATTAGAGGTTGAAAACATTATCTACTTGAGAAATGTTTTATTTAACCATAAATTTAAATCATTTTTTATAATATTATGCTTTTGATTCTCAACGTTGTTATTAGAAAACAGTTTTCCCAATTGCCAAGATATGCTTTTCTGTTATTAATGCTGAATTCACAGTGAAATAATAAATATGTTGACGTGCAATCCTATATGTAATAACTTAACTTATTAAAGATTTATGAATGCTTAGTGAATAATAATAATATGATATATGTATTCGTGGATGTGGAAGTAGATCAACTCGTAGGAAGTTTTAAAGAAAAATTTACAACATAATTTTATACTGTACCATTATTATAGCTGTGATTTTATTACTATTTTAACTTTATTATCCAAATCAAAACATTATTCTCGCTTCACATAAAAGACTTATTCGTACTTTTTATGCTTTTATACTTTCACCAGCTATTCATATCACAATTTTTAAGTTTTATTTATCACTATCTTTCTATTATACAAACCTACTAAGCAATATTGTATAATTTTGTCCAATTATTATTATACACTTTTAATTGCATCCTTCTAGATAAAGCTATCTGATAATACTACCTAATAAATTGTAATGTACAGAAATGTCTACTGGTTCCGTATTTATTAGATTCACTTGAATAATTGCGAAATTACGA
>JAQGAA010002521.1:0-12516 GCA_034696425.1 Isotoma viridis | reverse complement strand
CTCTTCCGATCTAGATGAAACTTTTGCTTTGTCCTTTCTACTGTCAGTACTAATACTTAAAAAATTTTTTTGTGACATTTGGAAATAAATTCCCCAATTTTTCCAAATACATTAAATGGCTCATTAAAATTATAATTGATGATGAGAGACTTTTCAACACAATAACGAAAGTTTTTAAAATTTTAATTATCAAAATGCTTTTTAATTTAAAATTTTGGCCATTCTCAGTCGGTATGTGACTCAGACCGTAGACTTGCTCTTAAAAAACATTTTTGTTTTGATTAATATATAATGAATAAGTAAATAGTTTATACCTTCAAATACTTCAACGTGAATAATCCTTACAACAAACATTCAAAGTACCTCGTATTAGCTTTAGGTTGATTATTTGACAATCTTTACAATTAATATGATCTGGACTTTCTGAACTGAAAATTCTCGGAAACGATTGAAATTTGGCATGAGGGTGAAAAATAGAATGAATAAATGAAATTAAACATTTTTTTTTATTTTTTGTCAATTTCAATGATTGTTTTTTTCGTAAAAAGGGTAACATGGTAAAATATATTTTCCAAGAAAGTGGGAGTACCCTTGGCTCGGGCTAAGAGAATTTGCACAGTATAGGTAGATTTTAATAATGGAACACGTCATGATGATGCATCACATTTATACTTACAGAAATTAAAAATGTACTTCCATCAAAAGGTGTCAATGCTTTTCTCTTTGTTCGTTATTCTAAGATTATTCATATTATTTGACTGAACCTTAAAGAACTCGTTGTAATTTGATGACGAAATACACAAGTACTATACCGGATATTTTTGAAATCGTGAAGAAAAGATGAGAAATTATTGTCTATACAAAATAATTTTATTTTCATTTTTTTATAATGTTACGACAGTATGTGTTTAAACAATTTTCATAATTGCAAAATGCATTTATAAATCATAAGCATCGGGCGATGATTTACGAGTCAAGGTTTAGTTAAGCCTTTTTTTTCTGAATATGTCAAGGTCTTAACTAAACTTGGCTTGTTTTAATATTATAAACAAATTAGGATTTCAGTTCTATTAAAATGCTTACACAGAGATTACATAACTAATACCAATACCTTATATGTATATAATAATCAGACTCGACTTTGAGTAACTTTGTTTAAATCTTATGATTGTCTTTCACAATTTTTAGATGTCTAGATCCCCATCACTAATGGATAGGAATCCATTCGGATCAAGCTCTACAGGAGATGAATCTCGTTCACCGGTCAGCCCTTATGAGCCTCCCGATGATTCCGATGTCATGATCGTCGAATCTGATTCTGAAAATGTAGAGATTACCAAAACGGTTATCCAACGAATCAATGTAATGGGATTTGATCTGGTCCCCAATCCGTTGTTCCAATCTCCGTATTCTCAACCGGGATCTTCAAGATTGATGACTGACCAATCGTACACAGAAGTTGGGCCGTCTACAATGTGCAGAACAAACAATACGTCCAAAGAGAACACTGATTCAGATGTTACACATGTGCAGACAGTAGAAGTAAAACATAATTGCGAAGACAATTCAATAACAACCACAAAAAAACGAAAGCGTCCTTCAATAAAGAAGGAGGAATACTATGCGGCTAATAGTTCTGATTCCGACTCCTCCAAAGACAATTCTATAAAAACAACAAGAAAACGAAAGCATCCTTCAATAAAGATGGAGGAATACTATACGGATAATAGTTCTGATTCCGACTCCTCCGATTAGCAACTTTGGAATGTAGTGTCTTTAAAAAATAATTCGTCCCATACAATCAATTATTCAAATGTTAGAAAAATCATAAAACAGATTATTACAAAACATACAACTTATGTTTTGTGTAGGTATTATTCCTTGTGAGCGATAAGGGTTTCATATAAAATTTAAAATTAATTTAACAAATCTAAAAGATTCCATTTCTGTTCCAACAATACAATATACAAAATGAAATTAAAATTATTACATTAGTAAGTAAATGGTTCATCATCTTTAGTGTTTGACATGGGTAAATCTTTTGTAATTAGTTTATACTACACGCTTTTTAATTCTTTATTATGATGGTGACGAAAAAACCCCATGAAACTGTAACATCATAATTGAATTTGAATGAAATATAAGATAGTTCAGTCTAATTCCACATTAATCATTGTACTTGCTACTCATTTGCTTGTTAGATTTTATTCAATTACATTGTAGTTTAGCTACCTTTACAATTAAAACATTACTTATATGTAGCTGTAAATGTTTCTGAATTGTGAGTGGTGAATAAATAAATTTAATTTGTTTGAAATACACGAATTTTCGAGTTTCATTGGAACAAATAAGAAAAGGGCATAATAGGTACATGAATAGGCACAAAAAGAGTGTTTTCTTTAAACTAGGACCAATTTTGTATTTCTTTAATGCCCTTTTAAGTTCAATTGGTCTTTATTAATAAGAATATTATTTTATTTGATATTAGTTTAACGTATTATTGACCCTTTTCAAGTGAAATATTTGCAAATTCAATTTCCTTTTTGTCTGTAATTTTTATGAATCTTTGGATTTAAAAAACTATATGCAGTTATGTGTTGAGTCCAACATCTTTTGTATTAATTACTTAAAACATTGAAATTGAATCTCTGACCCCATACTATGGACACATATATAACAGCCTCTTTGAAAAGATTATACGAAAGGGTAGATAGTCGTTACAAGTAATGAAGTTACATATGACTTTACAACGCTTCCATCTAATAATTTAAAAAAATAAAGTCTTTAGGAATACACGCTGCGTACTTTATTAAAACAAATTATGCAAACTCTTGTGTACTGTTCCTCACACGCAAAAACTGACGGCAGTATGTGATAGAGCATGTCTTGTTAAGTATACAAATATTAGATGCATCTCTCATGACCTATATTTTGCATTTGCTAGTAAAAAAGCTTTTCCATTGCAAATACAAAAAAAGTAATACGAAATATGCAAACTTTACATTTGTGTTTATCACACTCTGCATCTAACCCTCTAATTTAAATACACCAGCTCGTAATTTGTCTAAAAATATAATTTTGATCTGTCATGACCTAAAGTTTTGATTTCCTCGTAAAATTGACTTCCTCCATTACTCAGGTATACAATATCATGATTAAAAAATGTAAAACGCCTATGTATTACCCAAAAACCCATCAAGAAAGTCGCATCTTGTAAGCCTATTAAAAAAATGTATAACACTATTGAAGTCAAATAAATATAAAGCAATCGAAAGTAAGGACTTGTGAATTAATTTATTATTTCGTGAATGGACCTAAATCTCCAGAAGCCCCTTATAAAACACAATAATACAATTCGAACTCGAGTATATCTTATTTTTTAAATAAATGTTTTCTTTTCGGAACAAGAGTATTGACCGGAACGTCTTAGCTTTACTTACGTGTAGAATACTTAATAGATGATGATGGAATTTAAGTTTCAAATTCAAAATGTTAAAATGTGAAAAGTGTAAACAGTGAGGGGCGCTTAAGTATGCTATCAAGCTACAAATAAATAAATAAAGTGATTTAGTTAAATTAAAAAATCTTGCGACCAGAAATGAATGAAAATAATAAAACCCTAAAAACAGCCTAACCTGACATCGCTTGGAATACATCTTGATTTTAAATTAAAAAAAGATAATACAAACTTTTTTTAACTACTTGCTTTATTAATTAATAATCCATTCATGTTATTGTTTACTTTTATTTCTGATTGTAGTACGTATTGAGTCATTAATTTACTTGACATACAATATTGAATATTTTTTTGTTTTTCAAATTTTGATTTTAATCTGTAAATATGAAATTCTTACAAAAATTAAATTGTGATTTAGGAGAAGGGTATCATACAGAATTACCTTAGAATTTCATAAAAATGGACGCCTAAGCTACAATTTCCTTTTTTTTAACGTGACTTAGGTAAGCTGAATTACGTTTTTGTTAAACAGATATTATACTTTTGCATTCATTTTCAACCAAAGTATGACATTTGGTTTCTAATTCAGAGTAGAATTTTGATTGTGCAGTTTCAAAACATAATGCATATATTATTGTGAATTTATTTGGTGTTATTTTTTAATATTAATTATATACCATCAATTACTATGATTAAAAATTAAAAATACCATGAATAACGTCCACCCAATAAGAAAACAATTAAAGTAAAACTTCATTTAAAGTATATATTCTATCCTATTCCTTCAAGATCCTGCATTATTGAGCTTCTCAAACATCAATACTCAACAGTACATAAAAAGAAGCTTATTTAGCCACACACACCAGTGTTTACCCTTTTTCGTCTCTTGAACTCGTAGATTTATTGCATGATTTACTATACCTCATCCTCGCACTTTAACATTGAAAAAACTATATTTATACATTATGCGGTTACGTTCACATGAATTTCCATTATAGCAACTGTTACGTTCACATGAATTTCCATTACAGCCACTGCAATGAAGCAACAATCAATTAAAAATTGATACTTACAACAAGAATAAAACTCCACTCCTTATGGGACGAGGAGTTCATATTTTGATTTTAAACTGCAGAATCTATTCAGCAAATAGAATATATTCTTTTTTTCTTAGTTTATGGTTATTTTATTCAATACATTTGTCTTTTTGGTACACCTTTGCGATGAAAAAACTTTTTATATGTTTTTCAATTATATTTCAATATTAAAGATATTCCCTCCTGTGAGTCGTTACTCGGATTTAAAAATATATAAAAAAATGAGACAATTACAATTACTTTTTACAATTAGTTTAAAAAAATGTATTTTACTTAGTTTAGGTTTTTTTTTAAACAAAACAATTATTTATAAAGTTGGAATGAGTTCATTAGATTAATCTACTACTTCAGATAAATTGACGACTTACAGGTTAATTAATAATGAGACCATTTTTTCTAATGAGACCTATTAATCAATCGCAATAGTGATGATAATTCTTCTATTAGCATATTTTATTTTTGTTGTAATTTGATTAGAAAAATCTTCAAGCTAAGGTCCATATGTAGCATCTCTGATAAGTACTTTGATAAGTATATTGATTAATTACATACATCAATTTAACAGTTCTTGTTTTAGTAATGCTTTACAGTGTTTGATTCAGAGAAAACGAAATATAACGTATGTCTCATGAATAAGGGTGATTTATAAATTTCGAAAAGAAATGTCTTTACTTTCCGGAAGAGTACAAAAGTCTGAGATTACAATTAACTCAACATTATTTGTATTACAATAAAATTCAGTTTCTTTTCTTGTACCAGATTGTTTTATTATTTTTAATAGTTTTAAGAAAGAGTTGAAGAAACATGTAGGTACTTAAACTGAAAAACACAGAGTACTCAAATGAAAAGGTTAATGATATTTGTGACTATTCATGTATAGATTCTGCATTAAGAAATTTATTTGAAGAGGATTAAATAATGTTTAAAAGAGTATTAATACACCAGTAAGATTGAATGAATGAAAAAACTGTTAACCTTGGGGTATAAGACCTTTTAATTAGGGGAATCTCATTGTATGAAATAAATAAATAAATAAAATTTAAACGACGATAATAAGCAAAACTCATTGTGTGTAAAGTATATCTGATATTGCAATTAATATGCACTATAATATAATATTAGGTATATTATTTAAATTAATTATACTTAAGTATCCTTCTCCGTTTTATAACATACAAAAAGTTACATGCTATTTGCTTGATTACATGTTGGTACAAATTAAACTTCAAATTATTATCACCATCACATGTTTATATTGGATTCGGGGGTAAGATCCTTTTCTTTGATTAGTCGTACCTAAATACACGATTCGAAAAAGCTATCTTAATGAATTGGGACAATGCAATCTGGCTGTACAAGTATTTCTTAAAATCTTAAATCTTGTGTCTCTCAAGGAATTAAACAATTAAAACATAGAGACTTAAAGTGTAAATTTTTAACAAATTTTATAAGATAAAGAGTTGACGTTGAATATTTGAATTATACCACACCATGGAATTAGACAAATTTCAATTAGTGTTTTCAGCGTTGAAGGATATCCCATAAATGCAATTAATTTTCAACACACTATAAGACAAGACAAGAAGGTAAATAATAGATTACATGTAATTTTTTCATGATATTTAAATCCATATAACCAGGAACAAGACTCGATGAGTAAACCTTTATACATATAAATAAGTTGCATTGTTGAGCAGACAACAGATTTTGACGTTGTGGAATTATCTGACTGTTTATTACTAATATTTTGTTGTGTGTAATAAAGTAAGGGTACAAGAGAGAAAAGATAATTCTTTTCAAGATAGAAAGACTCGTACAAAGTCATAAAAATATAGAATGAGATAAAAACAAGGCATTCTGCTTAACTTGCCTTAACTTAGTAACTTTGTGCCGGTACAACTCCCTTATATATATGTTCGTTGATAACTTTCAACAGTTTTTTTTGTAAATTTGAGTTTATATTGTGATTTGAAACAATATTTATAAACAAAACAGTAGTATACTAAGGAATGGCTATCTCAAACTTTTATAAAGGTAAAGAAAAACATTAGGAGAAATGAGAATGAGTTTTGTTGAATGGACGTTCTTAACACTTGATACTATTCTTTTTACTTTCAGTCTCTCTTATACTGGTTTATTTGTATAGACAAAAACTCAAGGTAAAATAAATAGTTAAGTCCTCATCCTAAAATTTTGACTTTGCATAAATGCAGTACAGTCAATTGTGTCAGGAATTTTAATAACAACATTACAAAAAATAATAATAATATGTAGTTAAAATAAACTCAATGGAATAAACGGTTTTGACGATTTTCAATCTCGAATTTTGAATAATCTCACACACTCAGCTTAAAGTGTACGAAAAAGTCAAGAAAAAATAAACTGTTTGATTTCACAATTAAATTCTTGTCTATGAATGTATGTACATATGTATGTGCATTATGTTTAGTTGGTGTCGTGTGTTTAAGTGTGAGTGATGTATTGTGATAATAGTGAAAAACTAATTATAATACAAAAAGTATTTTTACAAAAAATGCGTCCGTTAATCTATTGAAATCTTCTGAAAGGATATGAAAAACCGATAACAAGATAAGACAAATAAGATAAGATTTTCAACAGCAACAAGATAAGACAAATTATACTTACCTATAAAATCTGATTAATCGCTTATTAAAACGTCTAAAAGCAAAAACTTTTCAGCTCAATTGAACTCTCTCGCAAGACAATAGAGTATGCATAATTTCGTCTATATATTGCTTCATTTTGATTAGCTAGTTTTAGCTACTCATCCACAAAAAGGAAATTGTGTTAGTTGCATTTTAACTCTGTTGTAACACCAAATTCATTTAAATAAGTAAAAAAAAAGTAATTTAAAATCTAACCGAAATTCGAAGAGATAACAAGGTATAACAAGGTTCACGAATATGATTAAAACTAATCACAAACGTTCTTGTTAGAGATTTGCAATAATTTTTTAAGTCAATTCACCTAAAACACAAACATACTTTGAATTACTAAATGTCAATAAGTTTGAATTGTTTATGTTTACTTACAATTATTTGAAATTGTATCTAGTTCTTTCATTTTTCCGTCTTAATAAATTAACAAAAGTTTTTGGTTGACACTTTTAACAAATAGGTAATTAAAAACAGTACTATTGCATAAGGAAGAGAAGAATTCTCAAAAAAACAAGATTAATAATCTTCAAACTTGTAGCATTTAATATAGAACTCAAATAGTTTGCTATTACAGGTCCATAAAGTATTACGTCAACCGTATATTAATATAATGTTGCCAATGTTGCATTACACACACATTACATTACACAATTATTTAAAGTTTACATTCAGTTTTTGTAACTTTATACTCATTATTACTATTTTTGAAATTGACTGAAAGGAATGCATTATTTTTTCTGTCTTGAACTTTTAATTTATCAAGTAGTAAGCTAATAAGAAATGTTGTTATTGCAATCTCTGCATTATTATTAATACAACTAGTGTCAATCTTTAATTTAGTACTGTAGAACTATACCTGTCTTGATTTAATTTGTATTGTAGAATTCACGAGTAATCACACAACCCGAGCTTTATACTAATATAAGCAACACCACATTTTTTCATTTGTTTTGCCTTAGCAATTAATATTATTAATTATATGGAATATATGTACGAATTAATTAAATATGTGGAAACGAAGAGATATGTTACGACTTATAATTTAAAGAATGTTTAAGATCCTACGATCATCACTCGCTTTTTTACTTATACCTCTTAAGTAACAACTATCTTAATTAGTACGCAAAGCTTAACAGCAGCGTGAATAAATCATGTAGCATTTAAAAACGCTACCAGCATGTGGATGCAAAGGCAGCGTTCCAATTACAGTAATAATTTGAAAATATTTCATTTTTCCAAGTAGTTCATGTACAATCATATCCACAGACATGGGTTTGTCCTTTTGACTTTTATTATTGTAATTACAAATGAACCGCTGAATTAATTAGTGTTGTAAAAGTGTTATAAAGGTAATATAATATTGAAATTGTATCCGTGACTGGATCTGTTCTTTAAGAATTTAGTAAACCCTAACTAAAATTAAATTTTCTATCCAATATACATCTAATGCGACCGCTTTTCCAAGATTTAAAGCTTAGCTGAAAGTTTACAAAATCAGTAAAAAATTAAAAATCGTAAATCGCATTGTAACTTAATCTTATTACATAAAATCAAACACTTAGACTTTTATATATATATTTTTTATATAATATTTTCTTTACTATCATTATCCTTTTAATATTAAATCAAGGCCAACAATATTTGTGATTTGTAGATATAATTAATTATATTGCATTCCAATACAAATATAAAGTCTACAAAAGCTTTTTTAGTTCAGAATCCGGGTAGAACGAAAAACAAGACAAAAAGAACAACAAATAAGGCAAGCAAATAATATTAGAATCTCAGATTTTACCTCGTACCACCTTCGTCTGTCTCTACAACTAACTGTCACTTTTATCTTTAATAAAACTTTCTATATTTGTCTCTTAGTTTGACTTTAATTTTTAAAGCTTTGAAATACACGTGTTATTTCATGTATAAGCTAAATGCTAGTAAATAAATTCCTTTTGTTTCATGTCATCATCCGTTTAAACGTAACTTAATTGTTTATATAAATTTTGTTTTTAAAATTTTTTATTTCGTAAGAAACGAGAGTATCATGTAACGCCAAGACAAAAAAGGGAACATTCTATCGTTTCAAAATAAATACAAAATAAATCCTTTTTTTTATTTTGAAATTTTTAAATGATATGGTTGGCAATATTTTTAAAGAAATTGAATTACGTAAAAGTTTTTTTGGTCCCACATTGATCTCATTTGTATTCATCCATCGATCCATCCATCCATCCATCCATTAATTCAAGTATCTAATTCATTGTACGTGTGTCTCCCCCACTTAAGTGGACGCATCTGCCACAGGATTAATGAGAATCGACACTTAATGGAATTTAATAAGATCCCTTATGTATTGTAAATCCTATTGTCACATATTTTACCTTTAATTTTACAATTGCAAAAGAAAGTACTAAAGCACCACTCTTTCCAAACACATTTCTACCTCATTTCTTTAATATAAAAACAAATTTATTTTTGTTAAATGTAAAAGTAATTATTCGTAATAAATCGTATATTTTATGACAATGAGTTTTAAAATGGGAATATAATTAATTCTTTCCATGAGAAAAAACTAATTTAAAAAAAGAAATAAAAAAAAGTTTGTAAGTTTTATATGTATGCATTAATAAATAACCTTTTGTCGTGAAATTTTCAAAATTTAATAATATAAAACGATAATGAAGTATTTCTCAATATTAATAATATAAAACGATAAAGAAGTATTCCATAGTGTTACGTTTCAAGGTAGTCCAAAAAGATAATGAAATACAAATTATTATTAAATTAAATTATTACGAAATTCTTTGTTTATTATAATGAATCTTCTTTAGTATATTGAAATTTACATTCAAAATCTTGGGGTATACAGAAGTATTGGAAATTTCCCTTTGATGAATAAAAATAGTTATTTGTAAATATTTACAAAGACTAGATCGACCCTGTTATAAATATTATATATGTTGACCTATATACAAAAATCAGAGTTGTATTTGATAATGCACAGTTATATATTAACATTTTTACCATGCACAGTACATCTAAAACAAGTTTCACAGTCAGAAATTCAAATGTTACCCATTATCTACTTTCCAACGCTTTCAAAAGCAAGCAGTTGTATTTTCAAATTAAAAAATGACAAGGATGAAAGTTAAATTGTTTTCAATTTAAACTATAAATACCTCTGAATGATATTCTATTTTTAATGTTTTAGTATTGGTTAGCAACATGTCTAGTAAAAAGCTTATTGTAGCTATTACATCATGAATAATAATATATCAAACATCATCAATTGCAATTCCGTTGTTATAGTCAATAAAAAAATTAATAAAACTTCTGAAGCAAATACAAACAATTGTAAGGAAAAATAAATCTTGGAATGCAGATTTTCTTGAGCGTTGATAATCTTTTCGGGTACATGTAGGAGATTAGGATTACGTTCCACTGAGTACTTTTACCCACGTATGGAATAATATTCAAAATCAACTTTGTATCACAATCCACAAGCATAAAAAACTTTATCCAGAATCGTGAGCGTTTTGATAGGATATATTGCTTGAATGATAAGCGGCCTTTAAATTTCAAAAGTGACTCATCCACGCATATGAATTCCCAGGTTCAATTGATGACGTGATGTTTGAAAGAATTGTAGAAAAGAAGACTCCCAATTTTTGAAAACGATCTGTCAGGCAAAGTGGTAGAGTAGTGTTGCCCACAAAGTGTAGAGCTCTTAGTACATCTTCAAATCTAAAATGGAAACAGTAAATTTACATTCTCTCAAATTCTTTTGATATTTGATTATAAGATTTGTTATTTTATATTATCTACGGATTTCTACTCATCACTTTTCGGAAAATAGGAGTTTCTATAATAGCATTAGTTGACTAGTAATCTTTAACACATGGCTTTTGTATTATTCCCATTAGAAGGTCCAGACCAAAAAATCTTTTTGGTGGTTTTGAGTTTTGATTTGCTTCACGTATCGATTAGTTTCAAGTGCAACAGTAGTAATCAAATCAGGGGTCATTATGGTTTCCAAGATCTCTAGAACCTTCATTTCAGGTTGTAATCCATAAACTCGAGTCTGCTCATTTTCGGGCGGAATGACAAATGGATGAAAAATTCCGTTTTTTCTCATTTACGGAGAGCTTTCTTGTACTTCAGTTACAATTTCCATCTCCTGAATTATGAAATGAAAAACAAGATAAAATATACAAGACAAAAATAAATATACATTACTACCATAATCAAAACTAACTTGATTCAAATCCAATAATTGTTCATCATCTTCAACTATTTCATCCTGATGCTCATCTTCACTATCACTGGGAATATTGAATTCCTCCTCTGCATCAGAATAATATGACAGAACGAACTCTCGAAATTGAGTTTCTAATTTTGTAATATTATAATTACAATGGATTTCATATTTAACGATTTTTATGTGGTGTTTTATAGCTTACCATTGTTATCCATTGTATGAACTGCCAAAATGTCATAGAATGACGCTTGCTTTGTCTCTTCGAAAACATTCCGAGTGGTTTTGGTGAAAATTTAAGCCGGAAACGATTTTTGAAAAAAAAACTACACAAACGCTGTGTAGTGGGCACTGACTGTCGTTTTGTTGTCTACACATCAATTGCGCACTTGGTCTCTGAATGCGTTTCTAGGACGACACAGCGTTTGTGAAGCTGGGCTCGACACAGCGTTTGTGTAAGTGGGAAATTAATTCGTTACTGAGACTACACAGCGTTTGCGTAGTTGGTAGCGAAGAGGTTAAAGCTAAAGTTATTAACAGATTAATTTTTAACAATAATATAGACAAATTGTGTATCTAGGTATATTTCCATTATATAACTTTTACTTTAAACTTTAAATAAAAGTTAGTACCGTAATTATTAAAACAATTCAAGATTTTAAGGTTTTTTTGCAAGTTTATTAATAATTGTAATAGATTTAATAATGTTTAGAAATTGTCAAGCTTGAATCATCAAAAAGTTTATGATAATCATTGTTATCCTTAAGACGTCTACTATATCATTATCACAGCCACAACTAGCATTATTGCAAAGATACATTAAATCAGGTTGACAATCTAAATAAAAAACTTATTTCAGACATTCGTTGGCGAATGGCTTTAGTCAGACTCATTCTCATTTAACAAAATAAAACCGACTTTATTCAACATCCTTTAATCCTCATTTCATCATGGCTCCAATTGAAATGAATGTAATTTCCGTAAGTTGACATTGTTGTATCTCTTTTTAAAAAAATATAATTTTATAAACAA
>JAQGAA010002520.1:0-12517 GCA_034696425.1 Isotoma viridis | reverse complement strand
ATCAGTTGGAGAAATTTATAGTAGTAGGGAAGACTTTCATCAAGCTCTTCACCAACAGCAGCAGTATCATCATCATCCTCAAAACTTACGAAATAACCCTGGACAAAGGGATCAAAAACATTACCCCAAAAAAGTATCAACTTCCTCATCAAGCCTTGATGGATCTACTTCATGTGCTAATCATTACATTTATAACTACGCACGGAAAGCTAGCACAAGTGCTAGCTCTGGGACTAATAAATCTTTCCCAGTTTCATCTTCATCTTCAACCAGTCATTTTACAAATGGCAATAGTAGTAGTAACAAAAGCAATAGTATTAATAATAATAATAAAAATATCAATAGCAATGTGGGAGGAGGATCAACTTACATATTGGGATCTAACTCAGGCTCTCAGATCACTCTATCAGGGCCAACTACCTTTGGGGACACGTTAAGTCAACCATTAACACTCATAATACCACCTCAAGACAAGCTATCTGGCTTTGAGAGTGAATTCGATGAGTCTAGTAGATATGTTGGACTAGACCGGTCTCAAGACTCATTTCCGAGTACAAGGACGTATAAGAGTTCTGATGAAGAAGATGATGATATTGATGATGATGATCAGGTTATTTATAATGACACCCATCATGACAGATTGACAAAAGAGCAAAGGTTAACAAGTCGGAGTAAATCCAGGGAACTTTTATCTAGAAATAAAAAAGAACGTTCACAGCATCTAATTCCCTCTGCTGGTTTAGGAATATTAAAAGTTTCAACAACTCGACCACAAATTCATCACCATCATCAACCAAAGAATGATACCCATCAAGCTAATCTTGAATCCCCGACATCATCTAATAATACTAATTTCGAGGAACCTGAAAAGCTTCCTAGTACTACTAATTTATCAACTATTCATGCAAAACGTAATGCTGGAGATGTTACAGAAAATAACAATTTGAATAGTAATAAAGGTAATACTAAAAAGCAGTTGAAAAGTCCTGAAATATCTGACCTAAAAAGTAAAAATATTGCTCCAAGTGTCAACAGTAACACATTAGGCTCTACGATATCCTCCTTAGCTCATGGTATAACAATGGTCTATGTCCCAATGGAGTCTTTACCCAGGAGTAAATCTGCTGCTGTTTTAAACGCATCTTTGGAATATGACCCGGAGGTTATATCCGAGCTGGTCAAAGAAGATATTGATGTTAGTGATGGTAATGAGCTTTCTCCTAATGCTGTTTTGCAAAGCTTTCCTTCGCCTACTAAAGATCCGGATAATGATAGCCTTCTTGAAAGCTTTGACTCGATTATGTTCAAGCCTAAAGAGGCACAAGGCTTAAGTCCACATTTAACTCCAGTGGCATCGGTTCCAATCAACTCAACAAGTACTAATAAGGTGGATAATGTTGATAAAAGAATTGATGTAGATGTCAAACTTGAAGATGATAAGGGTAATAACAACGGGATCGGAAATGAGATGCATAAAGTACAGGTACAAAAACAAAAACCAAGACAGCTTGATATCTTACAACATAATATAAACGTGCCACCACCACTCCCACCCAAGAATCCAGTAATAGAAATCATTGAACCTGAGCAGATTTCTTCTTCTGTGCAAACTAAGGACAATCGTATTAAAAGTAGTCTACGTCAATCTCAAAGGGATAGAAACATCAAAGCAGCAATGGAAAACTTGGAAAACATTATTAATCCAAAATCTCCGAGTAAGGTTGGAAATGTGATTGTGGCAAATAAAGAAAAGGTAGTGAAGGCCAAGAGAGTGACTTTAGCACTTCCTGATGAGAGTATCCCTAGAAGAAATCATGAAATGATGTTAAATTTACAAAATAATTGCCAAGATGAACATCACCATGAAGTTGATGCTTATTGCAGCACGTTTTTAACATGCGGACATGTTCTTAAAGATGATGATTATTCTACTATTTCTTCAACACATTCAATATCTTGTAGAACTTCGGATCATGGAGATAATGCTGATGATGAGTTTCACTGCTTTAGTAATCATAATAGTCCTAATAGCGATTTAGATAAAGAAGGAGATGGTGGAGAGCAAAGGTCAGTACTTCAACAACTTCGTGAACTCTCAATTCTCATCAGTGGTGGTGTTGATGTAAATGAAAATACAGACTATGGAGAGAATGACAAAATATTCACAGAAATACGAAATAATAAAGATACTTCATCTGGGCCTATTGCCCCGTCTAAATCTTTTCGATTGCATGAAGAAGATCCTAAAAGAAAGACTTCAGATGCCACTGATAATTCTGCTGACTCTGGTAAAGGATCAGGGTCTGTTTCAGGCTCCTCTCCTAAATCTATTCACTCAAGTCCTGGTTCTGAAAAGCTTAAAATTCAAAAATCTTTAACAATATCAAGTTGTCCATCTGGGGGCTCCCAAGCATGTGTTTTCCGCTCTGACTGTACTGAATGCCTATTATACAATAAACCTGTGGATGGCTTCCAAAGACCTTGTAATTCTGAAGAGCTCGCAGAGTGTCGAAGTAACACAGAGTGCCGTATGAATGAAATTAATACTGCTCATTCTAATCCTAAAAAGCAAAGCACTCGAAAGAGTAGCAGTGGTAGCATCAATAGTAATTCTAGCTCTTTGAAAAGGTCAAGTAGCAATAAAATCCTTAGACGCAAATCAAGCAGAACTTCTAAGTCTTCCTCGACGAAATCTTCAAAATTAAGGAAAAAGAAGCCATTAATTTTAGACTATTGTGAATGTAGTAGTTGCGATGCGGGTATGGGGATGCTAGGAGTTGTTGTTGATCCAATGGATTTTTATGATTCAGGTCATGACAGAACTGAAACTCAAATGAGTGAAAATGCAAGAAAAATGTCATCAGGTAGCTCATCATCAGGTGGTTCATCTTCAACAAAGCTTAGTCGATCCGTAGCATTTAGAAACTCTTCTAGGTCCCCGAAACCAAAATCATCTCCAATGTCAATTGATAATGTCTCAAGCGTATTATTTACTATTCAAGAAACCGAAGAGTCTCCTTCTGTCGAGTCTAATCAATCTAATCAAAATATGAATAATAATACTAATAATAATAATCACAAAGGCCCAATTGCCACATTCAATCTTGCAAAACATACTTTAAATAGTAAAGGATCACCGAACAACAATGCGAATAATAGTAATGAATCAGATATTCAAGTGAGCCAAGGGAGTCCCCATTGGCATCCTAATTGTTGGCTTGCCGCTGCTGACCCCATGTTGGGATGGAGTGATTTGGAAAGTTTGTATTCTTTAAATGTTAAGAATGATAAACCACTTAGTATCAACGGGGAGTGTTGGACTTGTTGGCAGGAGATTTCAGATATTAAACGAAATAGCGAAAACCCTAATGGAACTGTGGATCGGACTAAACGAATGTTCATATGGCTGAATAAGCGACATAAAGAATTTCAAGCGCCTTGGTGGGAGGTAATAGCATTTATTTCATCACATATAATAATCGTCGATTTCTGATTGATTACAGATATCAAAAGTCAATTTTTAACCACTACTTGCATTTTTACAGGCAAAGAAGCAAGCCTCAGTCAGATGGGTAATGACCAAGGCTTTAGCTCACGTGCCAAAGGAATATTTGATCGATCCTTTTAAAGAATCGAAAAAGGTTTGCAATCCTTTAATAATTTTATTGTTTTAGAAATTTAAATAAAAACAACTTACCTTGATAGAATCATTTTTGTTACATCTTAGGGAAAACCAACGAAGTATAGACTAAGAGACGAAGTAATACGAGGCTTGGTTAGTGGCAAGCTATATAGTCTTGCCTTGGTCAATCTGTACCGAGAAACTCTTGGAGGAACTGGTCACCCAAAGAATGGGTTGAATCATTGGGAAATTATTAAAATTCTATCTCGACGAGGAGCTTATGTGGCACAGCCTTCAGATATGAAGCTTACTGAGGGCACTTTGAGACAAAAACCAATTCGAATTGTAAGTAATTTTACTAAGCAAAGGATTAAACATTTGCTACACAGTGGAAACAATTAATAGATAGTTTGACCAATTCCAATCGGTCTTCCTACAAAGTCCTTAAAAACAAAAACAATTATGTGGCACAGCCTTCAGATATGAAGCTTACTGAGGGCACTTTGAGACAAAAACCAATTCGAATTGTAAGTAATTTTACTAAGCAAAGGATTAAACATTTGCTACACAGTGGAAACAATTAATAGATAGTTTGACCAATTCCAATCGGTCTTCCTACAAAGTCCTTAAAAACAAAAACAATTAAAACGAACAACAAATTTCATAAAACATGTATTTGCTGATCATTCGTTGCTTAACATTTCATATTAAATTGCAATCTATACATGTTGTGGTTCATTAACAGGCTGCCCACATTGCTCTTATTGAGGCAATCATGTCCCTGTACTCTAAAGAAATTCTTGGGCGAGACAGAATCATCAACACTCTTCGTAGCTTTGGATGCACAGTGAAACCAGGTAAGGTTCAGTCTTATTATTTTAAATAGCAATATGTAATTGTTCATTCTAGGAAACATGTAAACCAATTATTGTCTTCAAATTGAACTCATCTTTATCATTGGGAAATTTAACAGAAGAGTCCATACTGTGTCTAATAAACTACTACAAACAATTATAACTTAGTGCTCGTAAAAATTTATTTTTTCTAGAAATTTCAAAAATTTAACAATAATAATAAAAAAACCATTAAGTTTGTAATGAGTATTGAACTTATTGTTCAATAATCGAAACACTATTTTAGTACATGTCAAGCGCGTACATTGATATTGATGACGATAATACTTTTTCATTGCATAGAAACAACTTCACCTGAGAAACTCGTTGTTGCCTGGATTAATGCTGCTGTGATGACGCTCAAAACATACATAATGAGCACAAGGAACCACCAATTGGTAAATATAAAAAACTTTTTGAATAATAAAAAACATACACAGAAAAATATCTACTGCCTAAAAGCGATTATTATTAATATGCATTAATAAATGCAATAATTGTCTATTAGTGAGAGGTGCAAAACCTGTCATTATTTATTCCGATGAACATTACCCAATGAATACAGACATGAATTTAAATACCTCCTTGCATTGCCTTCTCAATCAATTATTTTAATACCCACGGAATAATATCCCAACCCAACCCACCTACCTACACACCTACAGTGATAACTTATGAATTACCTACACCCATCAAGCATTCTCATTCCCGAAACGCATCATTTCCCAATGCAAATTTTCCTTTGCATAAGGTTCAACAAGCTTTCTTGGCTTATGAAACTTACAGAAAAGTTTAAGCTTTAATGAATGTCTCAATAGTTAAAAAAGATTACCAACTAAAATAAAATCTCTAATCAAAGCAGATTTCAGGTGGTATCTTAATTCTTGGAAATCAGAATTTTCAAAGAGACTAACAGGCGCTTATATTATTAAAGAAACAAAGCTACAAGCTAACACAAACAAACAAGGAGTGCACAAAAAACATAGAAACCTTACAATAACCACTTTTTAAAAACTGTAATTAAGTACCTAAAGCACAAAATGTTATTTACAAAATTCACTCATAGACAGAAGGTCTCAAAAACAAAAGATTTCACAGGAAATCGACAGAAATTATTTTTGAGATCTATTTAAATCGTGAATTTAATATAACTAAATATAAAAATTCCCTTTAGGTACAAGTATAAAAATACACAGTGTCAAACCTTTCAGCACTAAATTTTAAGTTAATAACATCTAGTTGCACATGAGTTATCTAAATTTCGTCGTAAATGCAATTTTGTAATAAATCATGAAAGGTTTTGCCATCCTGGGAACTTTTGAAGAAAATGAAGCTATTAAATCAAATAATGCACCTTATATTATTTGTCCTTTACCTTAAATAAAAAATATTAGTCAAACCACTTGAGAAGATTATGACATTTCTGTACACCATTTTGGTATTAGATGTAGCATTGAAATGTGAGAAAATGTAAAAAGCTTACAGCATCAATCACAAATTATTTAATTTCTATAGCTTTTTTTATCTTTATTTAGTATTAAATACCACATTCACTCAGTCAGTTAGAAGGTGTTAATTAAAACTGTAATTTAATTTGTCCTTTTTATAGCTGAAAACAAAGCAGAAGGTTAATTACACAGAGATGCAATGTTTTGTTCGTAATTCATTTGATGTTGTAATTTCTATTTCACGCAAACCTTTTGTTTTCAATCTAACACGTGAAGGTAATAAATTTAATAAGTTTTGAGCAATTGACTCAAAACTGGAAAATACAATTAAGCTAATTATCATTTAAAAACAATTTATCAAAAAAGGCCAACATTACTTTACCTTGTGAAGGACTAATTTTTCATTTATATGCTAAACTTAAGCTAATTTATTATTTGCGCAATCATTTTTTTATCAATCAATGTAGCCATTCTTTCCATACAACACAATTAATTTAACATAATACTGTGACCAATTGATTGATGAGTAATTTGATTTATGAATTACATCGCGTGGCAAGTATTGACTAATTTTTCATTTATATGCTAAACTTAAGCTAATTTATTATTTGCGCAATCATTTTTTTATCAATCAATGTAGCCATTCTTTCCATACAACACAATTAATTTAACATAATACTGTGACCAATTGATTGATGAGTAATTTGATTTATGAATTACATCGCGTGGCAAGTATTGACTATTTCTTTTAGTTAATATTTACTATGTTTGTTTGTATTGAAAAAATAAAAATTAGGGAATTATTAAGTATCCGTACGACTTTATACAATCCAGTCCCAAAATACTCTTTCTCATATAAAAACCCTTATTAAATTTGTTTACAGCCACCTGAAAAGCAAAACCGATGGTTACAACTTCCAAAAGTTGGTGAAATCCGAGATCTATGTGACGGAGTAGGAATCTGCTCCCTATTTGCCATTTATTGTTCAAATGATTTAAAACTATCCGAAATAAGTGTGCCTGACCCAGGTGAACCTCTTACAATCTACGATTCAATAACGAATCACTCCGTTGTTCAAAAGCTATGTGAAGATTTATTCCCTGAGACAATCTACCATCTTTGCGTCACAGACTTTCTCTACATTCATGGTTACATGAAACAAAATATTTTGTGTTTTCTTGTCGACTTGTTTATTCATCTTGAGGTAAATCCTATAGTCCGAGTCAATCGTCTTACACATGTACCCATTAGGGTTGAACTTTAATTGCAATTTACAATCATTACATTTTAAAGCTTGTTACTATATTATACTTTTCTTTTACAACAAAGTAAAAAATTAGTACGAGTCTATATAGTGTAATGTCATATTATAAGAATTATTATATTATACCAAGTAATAAGCTAACGAGGAACAATGGCTTTATAGCTTGAATGACTTTTAATGAAGATTATAATAATATTACACTTTTGTTCGTAGAGGAAAAGACTTGATCCTTAATGCCATTTTAATTTGCATTTACTTTAAAAAAATCTTATAAATGTTTATTTTGTAATGAAACCACTTTCACATTTTTTGCTTAAGTTTTTAAGTCAAAATTATTGCCATCTTTAGAACAACTGGCATTTATTCCACTATTACTCGTAATAAAAGAGATATCTTCCATGTTAGTTTATAAAGCTTTAAACTTTCAGTGTCTTTCCATCTAATTAGCTAATCCTATAGCAGTTGGCAGTTTTAATAATAAAGCAGATTTTGAATGTCATATGTGTTTGTGTAGAATATTCATACGAGGAAATGCAAAATAAATAAATCATATTCTAAATATTCTCTTAATGAACCTGGCCTACATTTTCATTTGTTGGTTATCTCGTGTGCATTTTGTCCTCGTATTCTATCATCGTCATTGTCGGATTGTCCTCATCACCACGGTGTCATTGTCACGTAGGTTTGTGTCTTGGTGGCTTTTTATTTTATGGGTGGTTATCTCCTTCCTCAATAAATTAATAAGAATGAGAATTGTGAGAAATGTTTCTTTTGGTAAATGATATTTTTTATTTATTTTGAGACTAAATTTTAAACTACTTATTTTATTTTTAGAAAAAAAACGCAAATTATAAAATAGTTTTTTTAAAATTTTGTTCTTGGTCATTTACAAGTGCCATGGTTAATGGTAGGGCAAAATATTTACTGTTTAAATGAACTCTTGTGGACTCAAGTTGAATATTTGGTAGTATGACGTGCCATATCTATTTTCAAAAATAATTGGTCTTTGCCTATTAAAATAGGTAAGTCACCTTGATCCACCGTTACCTACCAATAGGCTAGTACAATGCAATGGCAGAAATCTTGAACTATCCATATTAAACATTGATAAAGCATCTTCTTAACCAGTGTTCGATTATAACCTTCCATTTCGGTGAAATCCACTGTTTGTTGTTAACGTTATCTCAAGGGTATAAGTAAGTATTGACGTCTTTGGAAGGATCAAAAATCCTTCATTGAATTGTCAAGATGAGTAAACTGTATCGGCTTTTTCGTCGTCTTTTTCCCAAACGTCTTTCTTTTTGTTGGGGACAAGACGACAAAAAAGCCGAAGTTTACTCATCTTGATAATGAGCTAAATGACAGTTTATTTTTCATCAGTAAAAACTGTTCCAATTCCTTTAGATAAATAGTTTAAAAAAATCCCAAGGCAGTTCGAAATTCAGAAAAACCTTCTGTGAGTCTTCATCAAACTCAATAACCCAAAATGAAATATACACAACCCAAAAAAATGAAGGCTCATCATATCTGCCAAAATTAGATCAGATGGGATTAACCTTATAAAATATTCATAATACTGTCACGACACTCTCCAAATGCATAAATCATGTCTATCTAAATCCAAATTCTAGTGGCATCAACAACATCACCATTATTGTTCCTTTAGCTTTTCTGGCCACTTGGGAATAATAATGATAATGCCCATAATGATCATCAATGTAAAGTAAAGGTAAAGAATAATAAAAAATAGAATCATGAATAACAACATCGTCTCTTAATAGTAATACGATAAAGAAAAGGATGAGGATGAGAGTAGCCCAATTTGATTGTAGAGACTTGAGATCCGTCTCCACTTCAGTGGAAAGGCTATTGAGATCAACAAGAAAGGATGCACTCAAGGAATTTCAATGTTTTTTATCCAACAAAGAAATGAGTTAGCACTTGGCAGTTGGCACTACTCAACTACTGGCACTTACAAGGTTGAAGAACTGCTAATACACAGATTACCCATTATAATTATATTTTTTATATTTTTTGCATTATAAAATGAACAATTTTTAAGCTAGATTAAAGTCTTCGAATGGAAAGTTTAAATCCATCTCAGTTCTCGTAGTCCTAACTAATGCTTTTGAAAGAAGAAGCAACACTATACAAGGATTTCTCTAAAGAAAATGACAGGAATAGAGAATCCGATTAAAATAAAAATTTCATACGAAATTCATTCACTAATTCATAAAATCTCAAATCTCACGTCCGATGTGTCCTCCTTTTTCATGTAGTTTCGCTCATGTACCCAGATTTCATATTTTTTAAAAAAGGATAATAATACGCTACCAATAATGATAATAAAAATAGAATAAGGAACATATTTCTATGAATGAGAAAATTTTAAAGTTGTAATACACAGGTATTGTAAGAATTCTATCAAATTGTTCATTACTTTTAACTAGTTTTAAAAGTCTAAGACAATAGAAGCTCCAGAAGGTTTTTTTGAGACGAAAAAGCATACCAGTCTAGTTGGTTCTATTTAATTGCGCGTATTTACTTTAGTACTTAGCTTCATCGCATAATCCATTTTCGATGCTAATACAATTCCCAATTCCCATGAATTCCCATTACTTCCGTCTATAATCTTTTTAAAATAATTGACACTTAAAAAACTATAAAAATAACCAAGCGTGACATATTCATCAATCCTTTGATCCATTGACATCAGCTAGACAAAAGAAAAAATTAATTCTAACAGTGAAATATAGAACGGATGAAATATTCATAGGTGTCAAAGGTCGGATGAAGTTACTCATGCAAATGTATTACCTCCCACACAAACCTACATCAAATAAGAGTTATTATGCAATAATGTAAATTCCATAGCCAAATCAATCCCTTCCTTTTGTGCACCCTCCTTGAAGATAACTTTTCACCTCAGAACACAACGCCCTGTATCCCATGAAGTTTCAATGTAATTGTCCCTTTTTATAAAATTCGGAGAAGGGTAAGGCTGTTGTATTATGGTTGCCACTTTTAGAAGATAATCATCCTCCTCACATTATGATAATGTTCAAAGACGACGTGTGACGACGAATGATGTACGAGGAAAGAGTCAGGTAAGAAAGGATAAAAAGCCACAACAACGACTACCCACGTTAAAAGAAAAAACCGAAAGGACTTGGATAAAACCGATGTGAAAAGATTTCCAGGTCTTTATAAGACTTTGAAGGTTCTCCAGGTGAAGACGACATCAGTTATATTAAACTTCTTATATCTTTCCATCCCCCATACATTCGGCACTTTCTATCTATCTACCCAATTTCTTAATCTTGTTCACTTTGCCCCGGAATAAAAAACTTAATATTTTTCCACAATTATCCTTAAAAAATTAATCTTTTTAACTTAAAGTCTTTAATAATAATACGCCTTTTCTAATAAACTTTGAAACAATAAATGCAAACAGTGAGCCTTTTGTGAGTCAAGACAGATTTTTTATTTTCAAATCTAACTTTTATCTTAGATTAAAATATGAGGGAGACAGAGTCAATTATTTTTACGTCAGGACTTTTACTGCTAATTTCATTCGTCGTTGTTTCCGGATGTTTTATCACCAATTGCCCACCTGGTGGGAAACGGTCTGGAATGGACACGAAAATTAGACAGGTAACCCTTATGCATAAGTGTGTTGTTTTAAAAGGAAGCGTCAGTTGATTAAGAGACACAATTTAAGTCAAGACTTTTAAAAATTATCCATTATTATTAATGTATGATTTTTGCATATTTATTAGTGTGAATCCTGTGGACCTCAAGGTATGAAAGGAAGATGCTACGGACCTCAGATTTGTTGTTCACCTGAATTTGGATGTCTCGTCGGGACAAGTGAGACAGTAAATTGCTTACATGAAAATATTCATACAACCCTTTGCCATAACCCAGGAGATTCTTGTGGTGGAAATGATAACACAAATCTTATTAATGGACAATGTGCCATGAATGGAGTTTGCTGCTCGACAGGTATTTCAAAAAATGTTTTTTACTTATTTTCTTAGTTTACATAGATTGCTAAACGTAACGTAGCAAAAATGCCTCAAGGGTTCTGTTCTAAACTCGAGCATGATGAAACATAAAATACTAACTGTGTCTCAGTAACCCCAAGCTAAGATGCAGAATTTGTCATCAAACTAATTATTCGCATGTATTGATTCCCTTGAGATTACTAAAAAATACGTGTCACACATGCGACGAAACATTAGTAACACATGAGTGAATTTTTAAATAAAATTCGAAACCAACATAATTCTAGGGCATGCCTAGTTTAAAAAAAAAATTTGGAGATAGTCTTTAAATATTTACACCTTGTAAAGGAGACAGATCCTAATTCGTAATATGAAATTAGAACATTCATTCAATAAAATAACTATTATAGAGACAAGTACACATATGACGTAGCTTTAATACACATGAATTCATCTTCAGTTAAGCATCATCATATGCCATTAGTCAACATATCATCTCACTGATCTCACTCAAAAGTTACGTGACAAAATACGGTTGACTAATTTTACCCAAGACACAGTTACCCTACTATCTTTACTTCAGTAGTTATTTGACTTTTATTTGTCTTTTATTAATGTCAGATACATGTACGATTGATGATAAATGTCAACTACTTCAAGGAGATTTGGCCAACTTGAATGTTCAAGGAAATTCGGAAGACGATTATGGACAAGTAACTCCACCACTATTGAGACCATTATCAAGTCGATATTCAATCCCGATGTTTTCAAACAAATTGGTTCGATTTTCGACTAATGGTATTACTGGTCATCCACGTCATCATTACACTCATCACAGTAATCAAGTTCATGCAGGTACGATCGTTTTAAGGAAGCCATTTCGTCCAATCGTCTCACAAGTAGAAGCGGAAGTCCAACTCCCTCAGTCATCTCCAAGCTCAACGATTCTCGAAAGAATACCTTCTTTCAGTGATTCGAGCATGAAGAACATGAATTATGGTAATGGTGGTGAAGGTACCAGTGGCAATGAGGAGTATTGAATGAAAAGTAAGTTGACAGAGGGAATTTTACCAAAAACGTTACTAGAGCTAGAATCAAGTTAACCCTAACATTGGAATGATAATGAAATGAACGAAAAAAGTAAATAACATCAATAAAAAATTAAAATTATTTTCTCTCGAAAAAAGTTAATTTAATCTCAATTTCAATAAACCAACTAAACACGGATGTAACAAAGTAGCGAAAGCTATATTAGAATTATTTGAATTTTTATGATGTTTTT
>JAQGAA010002519.1:0-12519 GCA_034696425.1 Isotoma viridis | reverse complement strand
CATGGTTATTTAAATTTAAAAAGACTCAATTGAAAAGCCAAAGGAAAAAAATCTTGACATCTTGAGGGATGGAATAAGAGCAAAGCTCTTATACCTTCCTTTGCGTTCAAAACTTCGTTGTTGTCAGTAGTATGGTGCTGGTTAGAGAATGCATCGCATCATGTCCCCTATTCCATGGTTATTTAAATTTAAAAAGACTCAATTGAAAAGCCAAAGGAAAAAAATCTTGACATCTTGAGGGATGGAATAAAAATTGAAAATGTATGGATATGACAGTGAGGAGTTGTCTTTTCTATATCAGCTAAAGAACCAATCTAATAAGATCTACCTTACCACTGCTACGATATACCTCTGGGTACCCTGTTGTAAGTTTTTACCTTAGTTTAGAGCCATTATATCATAACTTATCATTTCATGGTGATGATGATGTTGGGTGAGAAAAAAAAATTGGAACTAAAAATAAGAATAGAATGAGATTTTAGACGCGTTGCTTCACAATACATTTAATGAAATTCGGAAATACATTTTTTTGTTCTCTGGCCGTCTAAAGGATGACTGATGTTCTGTGTGACATTTGAAATGTATGTAGCGTAGATTGAAAAGTTGAAACTCAGCAAATGGTAGTTGGCCGAAATATGCGTTCGTATGTGTAGTTTGACATTACAAATCTGTACACGCATGAGATTTATTCGTATTTACATATAAAATGTGCCTTACCTCTTGATGTAAATATGTAAAGAAGGAAGGACAAAGCGTATACAATAGAAGGTATCGGTCTAACAAGTGCAAAAATCTCACCAAACCTTTAGTACAACATGACAATCCTATTTTCATTCAAGAAAAGTACTTACTTTCCCATCTTGAAGATTCTCTTCCCTTTTTTACAACTTTGGGCATAGAATAGAATGTAGAATCTCACAAAAAGATAGAAAACTACTTCGTCAAGTTACGACCCATCTCAAATCCTTCTAACTTGTAGTTAGCCTCTTGTACTATCTATTTGGTTCTCATGCATTACATATTACATGGCATAAAAGCACTCTATAGTGTACTACATAGTAAGTGTGTATTTTCTACTAGAGATATTACAATATAAGTAGACATTGAACTTAGAAAACATGCAGTAGATTGCATTTCAGGAGAGTTCCTAAAGGTCATAAAATCTGGATGAATTTTCCTCCTGTGGATTGAACTCGAACCAATTCCCTCATCTGGGTGTGAGGTGAAAGTAGCAGTGAAAGTAAAGTAAAGAGGGTACTTGAATTTTCTATTTCACATTTTGGTTGGGCTAAACAGGATATTGAGATCATCTATGCCTCTCTCTCTCTCACACACTCCTGAAGTATTTTATTATGAAAGCACGTACGCTTGTTACTTTCCCCACTTACTACTTACATATTTGATACACTCTCTACTTCTTATGTATTGTATAAAGCGATTCCTCTAAGTATGAGATATAGAGTATCAATACATGAATTCAAAACCGGATGCAAGTAGAATGTGTACTTCAAAATACTTTAAAATGGGCTACTTTTTGAGATAAAATTTAATGTATCAAGCGCATGTATGTGCGGGTTATGCAGTTAAAAGATCTATAACAAAATATGCATGCATTCCATCTCGTCTTGACAATTCAAAATTCAAAATACACACTACTAAAATGCGCACAGGAATGATACATGCATGAATGGGGGTGTAGTATCGTTGCTGTTGTGTTCCATAGCATTACTTCTTGCATATAAAAATGCTAGAAAGTAAAAGCTTCATTCCCAATCCATCCATTTCCCAAGGAGGAGATGAAGAAAAAACAAGAAAGAGGAGGGTTACTATGGAGATGCCATAGGATTTTCTCCACTTTCTACTTTCCACCCCGAATTGATTTCTATCTCTTTTAACTGCCGTCTTTGCTCTTATGACGGGAGCAATGATGATTCTAGGGTTTGCAGTTTGAAGTACTATGGTACTTTTCTTGGTGTTAGAAGTCTTATGCCTATTACCTATAAGAATTGGTAATATGTTGAGTCAAATGTGATGTATTTCTGAGGCAAACAACCCTCCACACCGTTTGCTTGCAAGTATTATAGTTAGACAATGTATTTATTCACGGAGAAAGGCACACCAGCACAGTACAGATGTATTCAAGATTCAACATACTGGCTGTAATAATGTCTAATATGTAATATGTATGGGTAAGGTGGTTAACTTCCCCTGCCTTTCTCAGTTCGGTTATGTTATTTCTTCCTGGTATCCGGGTAAGCATAGTAGTGGGTGGTTGTCTATGTATATCTTAGTATCTTCCTTCTTCCGAACTCTCCTTTTTCTACTCATGTGGAATTCCTTATTTTATTACTCGTATTTTGGCACATAAAAGAAATTGGTTGAGGAGGGTGAGTTGAGTACAAGAAGGGCTTCTTCATCTCCAAAAAAAGAATATTGTCCATAAGAATAGATTGAGGCGACGGCTTTACCATTAAACTAACTGTATATGTATTTCGACGTCTAGCCTACGGTCTGGTCTAAGACTTCCTTCCTTCCTCCACTAGGCTGTCCAAAGCAACTGATCACTTGATAGGTTCTCTTGTTTAAAGATAGATATTTGGTTGAATTTGTTAAGTTATCCTGCAACTGCAAATACATAATATTGTACATGAGATTGGTTGGGCTGAGATCCGGGAAGGGAAATCAGACAGGGGAGTGAAAGCAAGAGTATTTTCGTATCTCATCTTAGCACAAGGTTTCAATACATGTGGATACAGGAAAAACACTAACGATGTCTTTTAGATACATCATAACCTGAAACACAATAGGGTTAGGAGAGTTTTAGTGAATTGGTATGTAGAGTGAAAGTCTTACATGTTAGTTTGTGTATAAGCAGTATTTATTAGTAGTAGTAGTGTGTTGTATGGAATATATATCAAACTCAGAGATCAAGTTGGGTTACCCTGAGTCTGACAGAGAGACAGGGAGAAAATATCGCAATATAATCTAATGAATGTTCTTATTTTCCCGGAGACCCGAGAAGATTGCTTCCTGCCCTAGGAGTACCTTTAATGATTATTATCTTGATGATTGGGAATGGGATCTATGTCTTGTCTTTGATTCCTCCTCACGTTTCTATTCTATAAGATTATAAGAAAGAATATAATAAGCGAGTGTATACATATTCTTATCACTCTAGTCATCTCCAGTACTCACGACAATAATCCTTGATTTCTTGATTTGATCAAGCTAAAAAGGATTGATCGAAAATCACCCCTGTGTGTAACATAGACCAGGATTGTTGTATAAGTGCAAAAGAACCTTCATCGGTTTCAATTGGCTTTTGCCTTTTGATCGATCGATAAGAAAAGCCCCAAAAACATCATATACACGATTAGGTGTCCATGGTCTTATTAGTTTGATGCAAATTTGTTGAATAAATGGAGCGATTAGGAAGCATTACTAGTCAAAAAGTGGACTCTTGGGAATTAAATATCTACCATTAGCCTAGATTCTAGATATTGCTGAAGTTACATTGGTTTTCCAAAGTATCGCATTCCCATGAGAAACTGTGGCGTAAAGTGTGTTTTGCATAAAGTAATGTCAAAGATATTCATCACATTGTATTTTGGTTACGACTATGAGTAACGATCAGTAGAGGAATTGGGTAGGACAACCATGCATATCAATGTATACATCACAATAGCAACATTTAAGTCTTATCGCCTTATTTCGTGTCTGCCTGTGGTTATTTCATTCTTCTCAAAGCGCAAGGGAGAAGTTTGATTTTTTGATCTACAAAGGGTTGACTAGATTTGACTTGAATTTAAAACCTCATAGGGGCTGAGAATCAGATAAAAGTATAATATGTTATGTAGCATGTTATGTTATATCATACTGAATTCTCGTATCATAATGTAGGTACTTAGCACTAAAGAAATTTTAAGTATGTAAAAAGAGGGAAAGTAACTAGACTTTTGCATTAGCTGCAAAGCTAAAAGTAATCCTGACATCATCCAAGAAGACATTATTTTGTTCCCTTTGTTGATGCCAAATCCATCCTAAAGTAAAAACCAACTCGGGAAACGAATGTCTTCTGGTAATTTTGTGGCATCGTTTTTGATTTGTGAAAATGCCGATTTTAACTACAGCTACGAATACAGATAAATAGAAATCTACTTCTAACCAGAACAAAAAATCCTGACATTGCTGCCACAAGATTAAAAAAAGGTTAACTTTGCTTTGAAATCAAAACCATCTCTGAAATAAGATAATTCGTTTGTCATTCTTGACTGGTGAAAGACAGTCAATCATTTACAAGCAATTTTTTTAACCTTAAAAAATTAGATGTCAGAAAGAAGCTCTTCACTGCTTCCTGTAATCACTGTTATTACATTTTAAATGGATTTGTGTGATTTCTTCTGAAATTGTTTGCAAGCTAGTGAGTTCATTCTAACCAAACTAAATGCCATCACACATTGCATTCACAGCTTTTATCTTTTCGTCAATAGTGAAATTGCATTAGTTCTCTTAAAAAGAATGTCATTGTGTTGGTAATATACTTTTGTGGTTTGTTTACTTTGAGATTCCATCGATGCATTTAGTTTGGCATGTGAAGAGCTTGTGATTTTGAGAGTAGAAAATATTAAGTTTAAGCAAACGCAAAAGGAATTTAAAGTAGTTGAAGTGGAGTTTTGTTTGTTGGGTATTCAATATTGTATTTTTTAAAGTTATGCCTTCCTTAGACGTATATTCATAATACTAAACTAATACAGTTTTTAGTATTTAGTTTGTAGTTGAATGAATACCTATTTGAAAGTTCAAACCAGAATTGAATTTCTTGAGGTTTTCCATTTCACGCATTTTCTGGGTAATGCGAATTCTTCGTCTCAGTGTCAAAGGAGCATGACACTTGATAAATGGATTTTGGAGATGATTTTATGCAGTGTTTATTTTAACCAAACTAAATAAAAAAGGTTAATTCTTCTAAATGCACTATGACATGATAGCATTTTTTTGGTTTTACTAAAAAAACCTTTTTACAAAACAAAAGATGTTCATTGTTCACAACTGCTTAAATGTGAGGTGTTTACTAAATCTAAATGCTATAGATGTCCCCATAATGGCATACTCAAGGGTTTTAAGGCTTTTAAATTAGAATTACTCCATCTTAAAGGGTAATTTACCATTATCTAGGGCGTAGTTTGTATTTATCACTAACGCATCCAACGGCCGTCACATCTAAAGATGTTTATATCAGGCGTTTGATAGTTTTTGGCTAGCATTGATACTTCTATACAGCTATCAGTTGTAAATGAAAGTATGGTGGTGTGTATTGGTGTAATAAGCAAAAAACACAATCGGTTTGTTCAAGCGTCATTACAATGAAATAGGTACACTTAGACTTCGACTTAACTACATTTAGTAAGAAAAGTTATTTTCAACTACAATAGATTTGGACGCCCAGATTGGATTTTCATTTAAAAGTGTCGTCTTGTACCGGGCCAGGTGGTTTTAAATTTGATTATGATAATACTGTTCTGAGTTTTTTTTAGATAATTGAAAGATATGAAGTCGGAATATGAGTTCGTAGTTTACCTATCCATTTGTTGTAACTAAAGGAAAGGGACACTGCTTTACATTTATACCCAAGTGACACTTACGAAATTCTTGAGCCCCACCCTTTTTATCCTGAACCACAAAAGCTTTACTAGGGATGATACTATACATTTCATGTGTTCTCTCATCTTCGAATCTTGTCGTCTTATAGCGTGCTCATCTTGATTTCAGGGGAATACGACGTATTGATACAGTTACAGTTTTTGGTATGCTATTAAAAGGCCAGAAAGCAACGCAATACGTGTGATGTGACACATTTTCTATTAAAAAGCTAGTGTGATATGTACAGTTAAATAGAATATTGTTGTTAAGTAAGTTTAAGTCCATCCTATTCTCCCATTCGTCAATTTTAATGTGTACTGAGGCCTTGACATTTTCGATAGAAATCAACTGTAAGTGTAGAAGTAAATGAGACTAAATAGTAACGAGAAAATAAAAAGAATCCCAACTTTCTCGACTGACAATAATGCAATAAACGACCCATGCTGATCTTTGTAAAGCCCTCAGTACAGTACTAATGCTTATCATCATCATCAAAAAGGAAGCCATAGATTTCTGGACTTCTTATCAATGTATGACTTGCCATGTTATCATCTAATAATAATATATGGAGTTTCCATTTCCACATGAAAAATCTGACAATTACGATGTCTTCCTCTAGTAATAATGGCAATACGAAAGTCTTTTCCCTATACGAATGCTTGAAAGTTAATGTGCAAGCCATCCTCAATTCCAGGCTTTTACCGATGATTAGGTTGAGCTTCGATTCGAACTCTGTGACCAGAAAGGCCAGCAACCAGGCACTCAATCAGTAGGGCAGTGACTCCAGGGTAGATCTGGATATTTTATATCATTTTGTGTTGTCGACGCCGAGTGCTATTTATCTTTATATCTAAGTTTTCTTTTCCTTTCGAACAGCCGAACCAAATAAAATAGTAATAGTAGTGGCTATTCCTTGTTCTAGCACGGTGCTCAGTTTGTTGATGAATTAAATGGGATGAAACGGAATAAAAATGAATAAACAGTGACAAGGCAGGATAGAATTTTAGTTTGTTAAAAGCTTCAGGGGGCAGATTTCGGAATGACCCCAATTTCATTCCCTTGGAAAAGGATGAGCCCTGTTTCATGTTACTTGTAACGCTGAATAATTTTATCTCTTCTTCCGTCACAGTTGGTGACTAATAAATTATTCCAGGGAATATTTATTAAGCATGGCTTAGTTTAAGGCTTTGTTATAATGTTATAAATAAAATTACATTATAGCTTTCAGAAATATGTAGCATACATTCGTCTTGGGTTATGTATCACTTTGTCTAACTTGCGTGCCCGCAAGCTCGGGGATTTGGTTAGATCAAAAAGTACGATATTCTGAGAAGTAATATGTAAAGTAACTTTTTTAAAAGTCTTGAAAATATCTTTTTTGAAGTATATAATACTAAATAAAGCAGTTTTATGGTGAGTGCGTATGTATTTTGACACATTTTGGATTACCTATGGTTCCACATTTACTTCCACTGTAAGCTTATTACTAACTTTAAACTTTTCCAGAGTGTAAAAATCCTAGCTCCAATGGAAATATAAAAATTTTATTATTTTATCCCATATTTAGCTAAACCCATTCCAAGATTTAGGACTTCGTTCACTTTAAAAATTTAGTAGTTGGCAAGATTTCAAATTTACGACGTGAACATATTGAAATAGCTGGTCATATTATAATAATATTACATAACAACCCTTATATACCCCATTGAAAACTTTATGATGACTCAAACGATCAGAATTGGGGGCAAAAGTAAGAAATTTTTTAAAGAGGCGTCAAAAAGGGGAGTATCCCGTTCCGTCAGATCAGACACTTGCCTTTTCTAAAGAAGGCAAAGGGTTAAGTTGAGGTTCAAATCTGAAGAGAATTAGATTTTAAAACTGCCAGCAGGATGGATAATAGCTTCAAGAAATGTTTCTTTTGAGATATGCAAGTAAGAGTGCAAGTGAGCCGAGACTTTGTTATGTGATCGTTATTGAAGAAAGGTTTAGAGAGTCGGTTAGACTAGAGTTGAGCAGACTTCAACTGTTAGGCAGTTAGGAATGAAGAATGGTCTTTTTAAAATCAATGCCCCGGCCCTTCCAGGTCTTTTGTTCAAAATTTACCAATAAACTAGGAAGTTAACCAGGAGGGAAGAGAGCAAATGAAGTATCATGACTCATTTGCATTCAGAGTGCAATTTCTACTTCCAGTTTTGGACATCCTCTTGATTTTCTTATATTTGAGGTAAGGACTACTATATACAACTTAACCACATTCATGTATCACTTGTAGTCCATTTAGGTTCGGAAACTGAGTTTACACTGACATGGAATTCGTGTTTGCGTTTTGAGTTAGGATACCCACCACCACTGATGTACATAATCTTCATCGTAATTCAATGCAAATGTGGGGCTGAAATGCTAAGTTTTCCTGTACCTAAGGGTAGATTGGTGGCTGCAGTTTTGGCACCTGAGCTTACAGATTTATTGAGAATTGAATCCCTATATTGGTTTAGGTTGTATTCAATGAATAAACCGACTATAGTTTATTCAGTGATGGGCCATTTGCACTCTTCAACAGTGAGTAATCTCTAGAGAATATGGTTGTAGTTGTGGTATAGTAGTCATTCTCATTACCATTACAAAATACTATGCATAATACCATGGGCCGATAATAATGACAGAGGTTTGAGTAGTCATTCTACTCTCAAAAGGCAATTGAGATTCACACCAGTGATCTAAATGTCTGTTTGAATGGCATTCACTCATAATTTTCCAATCACTTTGACTTGACTTTTTACCGACTGCCAAATCCCTAAAATGGCTCTAGTAAAACATTTTAAAATGCTTACCTGATTAAAAAATAACAAAAACCCATTATTGCCAGTGTTGCTCTAAACTCGAAAAGAACTTTCTCTACTGAAATGTAAAATATATAGCCGTGAAGAAACCTTCAGCATTAAAATCTCAGGATGCTGAAGTATGATTCGTGTAAAGGAGCACAAAGCACAAAATGCTACCTCATAAGCTACTGCTGCACTTTACTGATTTCATATTCCAAGCATAACTTTGGGCCGTAATTACATTGTATTATCAGACATTAACTCGCATTACATTTCATTACAGGGAAGCTTAATGTAATTTAATGAAAATGCTGACTTCGTAGTAGGAGTATTGAAAATATACAGTCTAGCCTAGTTGAATGCAATGTGCAGCTTTTCACGTCTGGGGAACAAATCATTTTGACACGTGAATTACTTGACTTCTTAGTGCAGCAGACTTGCATTGAAATTCAGTGTATGACTTGACTTTAAAACTTGCCTTATTATTACTTCCTATTTGCACCTAGTATACCAGGGTCGAGTGATTGGAAATCATTAGTTATTGTTTAGTATTATACAGATAATCGAGAAAATAATAGGTTATAGACAACAGGAAAATTTAAATGATTTTTTAATTGCCATATCCAACCCTCAAGAAATATTTTACACAACAACTAAGAACAAAGTTTTAGTTCAAGAAGGTCAACACATCCTGGCTGGAGCTGGAACTAGAAGAGTTTATGAATTGCAATTACAGGCAGATTAGAAAATTTGAGTATTCTTACTATTCATTATGCAAGTAATTGGAGTAATCATATGGATTTGAAATAAAATATGCGTTAATTGCTCTTAAAGGATAATTTAATTCTACATGGTTTAGAACAATGAACTTCATATTGATGCCAAAGCATACTTATAAATTAATGAGCTGCATAAAATATTTTAGTTTACGAAGGAAGCATCATTCACCTTCATTCTCAAATCATGCGTGAATATTCAATTTCTACAGTTTAATACTTACTGAAACTGAAAGGATATCTTTAGTCCAAGGATAATATGTTACTAAAATGATTTTTAAAGTTCTCTTACAAAATACCAATTTCCGGCAGAGAAATATTTAAAACGAAAGTGTTAAAAGCTCACGTGTGTGTGAACATAAGTTCATATATCAAATCGGGCATTTTTATGACTGTCTGAATTAGTTACAACTTCTCTCTCGGTCGAAGCATAACAAATTGAAATTCAAAAAAGATATGCCTTTGGTTAGTTTAAACAATTTGTAACAAACACACTATACGATTATCCCACCCTCATTCTGTGTCTGTCTGACTTTGTATGTATCCTTTTATGAAGAAATCAGCCAGGAGCATTAAAAGAATTCAGAATAAATTAGAAGAAAAGTAATAAGAGAAAGAAAACATAACTATTCTAGCTTAAGACATATTATACTCAATTCGTAACATTTGCTGGAAATGTTGAACTTCTCATCATATAATTCTATTCCAAAGCTTCCAAACAAAATTCCATCAGTCAGACAGAGCAAGAAGGGTGATGTTTAATGCTGGAGGGGAGATTTCGAAAGAATTGTAGCAAGAAAGGAGTTGCTACTACTAATAATTACTATAATGATTCTAGGGAAGGGTTTCAGCCTGCTTCATTTAGTTTGACTTGGCTTGTGCCAATTAAAAAAATTCAGATTATTATTTCGATGGCTTGGAATATTGAACAAGGAGATAGGAACATAAACGAGAGAAACTCCGAAAGTTAAAAGTTATTAGTTAACAGGGCTCTTATTGCTTGTTGGTTGTGAATTATTAGGAAGGAATTATGATGACAGCTCCGTATGGCTCCTTTCTCATATTATTATTGCTTACTACAACTACTACTACTGACATTATTTCTATTACTTTCAAGCCATTATTATCATCCTTGAATTGGGTTTACTCTTAATAATGTTTTGAACTTGAGTCCTGAATTGGTTATTACCTCATTTGGTCCATTACATTTCACATACGTGCTTTATATACCAATACATTGATGATGATGATGACTCTGTCGCTTGTATATGATGCTTCATTTCATTTCACCATGTTTTGTTTCATTCACAGCAGTTAAATTATCTTCTAAGCATTGACGTGTTTCAATTGAAGCCAATTTAAATGCACATTTTGTTGCCCCAAATTACACAGTGGGGTTAAACTGTTAATCTTGCTAGTTTTGCTTAAGCTTGTAGTAATGCTTGTTGGATGTCGATAAAGAGGATGATAATTAGTATTTAGTATATTTATTAATATATACTGTAAAACTAATATAAGATTTCACTTTTCACCCTCGATACTTAACTCACCAAATGTAAATGAGAAGCCAACTGGGTACATAACAATTAATGTTATATGTATAACCCATGGTCTGCATTTAAATTATTAGAATTTTTGCAAATAAATTAAATTAGCATTGCAATATATTATCCATCAGGGTACAAAACGAAAAAATTGCGACATGAATGATTGACATAATCCGGTCAAAAAAGCAAAAAGGCAACATTTGGTAGTGAGTTTCAAGGATTCTACTGTACACGAAACGGGATTTAGCTAAAGCAATGACAGATGCAGATTGCATTAGGCTTAAAAAATTAGAAGAGTATATTGTAATAATTTATGCTTGCCTTTTTAATTTTTCTACCCCTCAAGCTGTCAATCAACATAATACGGTTGAGTTCTAAAGTGTTTTACGTTACTCAACTTAGACCTAAAATAAATATCATTGTTATATTGTACCTATAAGTTGTATTACATTATATAGTGTGTTAGTACTCAAAGGGATAAGCAATTCACACCTTTGGCATTATCATAAAAGTTAAATTGGGTGTGTTTTCTGAACCTGTCTAAATCATGGTGCAAGTATAGTAACTTGTAATTAGCTGAAGTCATGAGGTCATGGCTTACGGCGATACATCTTTCAAATTGAACATTTCTTGAAAATCTAAAATGACTAGGCTAATTTGCTAACAACCAAATATTTAAAAATGTATTCTGAAGACTAAATCCAACTTGTTTTTTTAACTTGCAGGTCAATTTCGGTCCCCCAGGATAACCGAGCATCCTAAAGATGTGCTTGTGAAGAAAAATGAGCCTACAACATTGAATTGCAAAGCGGAAGGGAAACCTGAGCCGCATATTGAATGGTACCGAGATGGTGAACTTCTGAATTCAAGTCCATCGAATGATGGTCGTCGAATTTTCCTCCCCGGTGGTGATCTATTTTTCCTCAGCGTGTCTGATGGCAAGAAAGAATCGGACAGTGGGACCTACTGGTGTATCGCACGCAATCAAGTAGGGAGTGTCCGAAGTCGTAATGCAACTTTACAAGTTGGAGGTAAGGAAACGGAAGACAAGCACATTATCTAACATTACTTACTACTGTTAAACTACCCAGGCATTTTTACAATTTTACTTACCATTTCCTCACCGGTTTCATACACTAACAAATATCATAGCATATTAGAGTAACACAAAAGAAGAAAGCATTCTTTTGGTGTGCAATGTCTCGGCTAGATAACAAATACCTCGACAAGTAAAGGTGATTATTTTAAAGATAAGTTCCATCTTCCAAGAAATTGCATGGGGAAAGACCTGAGAAAGTATAGATAACACCAAACTAACAAAAACTAGAATGTTGGTCGTAGATGCCAGAAAAACACTACCACACGCAACTCAAATTTTTTGTCCTTTGAAGATTTCACTTGGTGGTTCTATGCATTTCATTTCATTCCAAGCCATTTGCCTCATCTGGGTGACTAGGTGTAATAGAATAGTGTAACGTGTAATGGAAATAGAAGAAAAGCAGGAAGAAACCGTCATTTTATTTTATGAAATCATCTCCGCTTTTTTCCCAATGGAAGGGTAGGTTTTTACTTAGCTCCTTTTATCATATCTTGTCAGAAGACATATACTCATCATCGTCTTAGATGATCGCTCGTATGGTTATAAAAATATTTTTTATAAAAACCTATGAAGTGAAAATTATTACACGATGATTTGGATGTGCTATATGCCTCAAATCCCTTTATTATCCTTGA
>JAQGAA010002518.1:0-12521 GCA_034696425.1 Isotoma viridis | reverse complement strand
CTTTATTGTTTTAGTTCACCGAGGTGTTATTACCTGATTGATAGCAACATTTTCGAGCTTTGATAATGCGGTATTATACATTCTAACTGGATTGATGAATTATATAATATGCGATTTTTTTGCTGTACAGGATGTTGTAATCAAAGCAAAGTCTGATGAGAATGTAAATATATGCAAGTACAACTACCTTTATTGTTTTAGTTCACCGAGGTGTTATTACCTGATTGATAGCAACATTTTCGAGCTTTGATAATGCGGTATTATGAAAGCTACATATCTAAAATTTATTATTCAAAGATAGATTTTAAAATGCAGTAATTTTATTTCTCACTATGAGAACTACACACCAACTATGACAGTGTAAAACTCTCATGCATCATATACATGCCAGTGTCAATCAGCTCAACCGTAACAAATTGGTCTTGAGCTGTATACATGCTATGCTGTAACTATAAGCAAGGTATATATGGCTAGTTTAGTAACTTTAATTGTTAGTTAGTAAAGGAAACTACCATTATGGTAATAAAACAAGGCCACGGACGTTTACGCTTAGTTTTACATCCTTTTGGTTTTAAGTATGGGAAAATTCATCATTTATTGTGTCATTCGTTCTGGATTCTGGGAAGTGAACCTTAATGTTAATCACTTTAATAAAATCATTCCGTTTTCATGCGTTGTACTACGTACACGTAGTGCTAGGTAAGAATCAAATTGATTCGGGAAAAATTGAAGGAAATGCTGTATAGTTATAATATATCTACAAGATAAAATATCGGACTAACTCGCATACGAATCATTAACTTAGTTATTAAAAACTCTGACTGAAGTAGCTGTTCTCTTTACTGCATTAATATAAATTCAAGTGATAAATTGATTAGTTATTTATTGAAAACAGAACTAAAGTTTTTTTAAATGGATATATACGTGGTATTAATGTTTGTGTTTTTACTAGTGCTATTTTTAGCGTATTTCCTTATAGACGTTAACTACTTTATTAGAGCTGGATATACACTTTTAGTTGCACAGTTTTGCAGAAAGCGAATTAAATTCATGGACACTTCTGTAATTTATGGTATGTTTTACTCGAGTTAGAAATCTACTTTATTTTTTTTTTACTTATGATTATAAAAATTATTTCATGAATTTCAGGCATAGTTTTACCAAGAGATGCAGATACTTGGTTAACGCACATGAATAATTCAAGAGTTTTAAGGGAATTTGATTTCGGTGAGTATAATATAATGTTGCAGTTTGCGTGGTACGTAAGATGAACATAATAATCAAAATGACCTTTGATAATTTTAACAGGTAGATTGGATCATATTACTAGGACAGAATTTTTAGGATTGCTCTTGAGACTGAATGGTGGGGGAGTGCTGGCTGCACAGACAATTCGATATAGAAGATCATTGCATATGTTCGCAATGTATAAGGTAATTAATTCGTTTGAATAACCTAGTTTTATGATTTATAGTGTAATTAATGATGTTGTAATTTGAATCAATTTTCCTCCAGATTGTTACAACACCTGTGCATTTTGACTCAAAGTCAATTTACTTTGAACACAAAATAGTAACATTAAAGGATAATATCACCAGATGTGTCTCGTACAATCGATTAGTTTTCACCTTTGATTTAGAAAGAGTCATAGCTAAACATTATCCAGATGTAGTAAAACCACCTATAGCTACAGATTTACAGCATTGGATGGAATATAATGATTTAAGTAGTGAAAGATTAAAATCTATCAGATCGAGGAATCAATCTCCAGAATTAGGAACACTTTTGAATGACAAAGAAGCGGAATTTATTAACAATGATGAAGACTGAAGAAGTAAACTTATCAAGTGAATTGTTTTATGACAGAAACTGTTTAAAATATAATAAATTACATTTTTATAAGTGACGACAGACAAAACTTATGAAAAGCAAATATTTTTAGAGCTTACGAACCATAGATACTTCCCAGTCGTGAATGAGTGAAACTCATGATCATTTTAGTGTAAAGTACTGGTACCGTGGTACCATTATGATTTTCTTAGTTTTAACTTTTATTAAAATGTTATAAGGAAGAGTAGTATTTCCTAACAAGTGATTTTTTGTATCTTCGTAAAGTGCACATGTGTTTTAAAAATACAGTGTTTCAAAATGATATCAGATAAGAATTTGTTGTGAGAAAATACAAATAAAAGCCACCATTTTACACAATAACCTTCTCTAATGGATACGCAAAAAGTAAATTAATTCAATAATTCAGGCAAAAAAATAACAACAGTATTGTGATATCAATTTTAAATTGAGGTTATCTAAATCTATTAACTTCTGATATTTTTTTTCTAAAAATGGAATTTACTAATTCATTAGTTAGTTGAATAATTACATACATGGGCAGCATTAAAGAACTTGAAAATTTAATAAATTTTGCCTGCCGAATTGTGTAAATTGTTGTTTTTTTAAAGAGGACTGGAATTCTCCAAAATAAATATTGTTTATAAGTTCCTTACATATTTTCTAAAACGCATGTATCTTATGTAGTATGTGCCAATGTCAGTAAATTATGGCTTTTTAAATTCATGATTTATTCAAGTTTTGATTCAAAGTTTTAACTAATTCATAATAAGAGTTAAATTGAATAACTATAAATTAAATAGTTTATTAATGTTAATTTGATTACAACACTGCTGCATAAACTTCATCACCCACCTTGATTGATTTCCCTTCTCCTTCAAATAGTCCTAATTGAACCCCAAGTATACCTTGGTTTTTTACCAAGGCGTCGACTTTTGCATCACCCATACTTCGCTTCATTCTGTAAAAATTTTACAAACAACATTAGCAAAAACTTGATGGATTTAAAATACATATTTATACATTGAAACAGATTTACTTCACTAATTTCGACAGTGGTTCACCCCTCTCGTCAAATATTCCTTTGTCCGGGATCACTGTTGTAAGTTTGCATCTAAGTTTTTAGAAATGAAACGTTTATACTTTAAATTGATTGAGCCAATAAATAAAATAATAAATCATAAAATTAGAAAGTAAATTACCTCGTGCATGGTTTTGAAGTTTTTAAAACAGGGCCAGCTTTACCGATTTTTATAAATCCCCAGAAATCTTCGGCATAGGGCTCAGGCGTATCTTTAATGAGTATACTTGGTCTAAAATTTTTATGAGAAACGGGGTTTTCCAAACTACTATTCAGTTCATTTACACTATCTTCGGATAACATCATGTAAGAAGTTTGATCTTGGAAAGCTCCCTGTTTTATACAAGAGTATTAAAATCAAAATTCCAAATAACTATAGAAGCTAGCAGTTAGTAACAAAGTTGATAATTAATTTTTCGGTTACTTTATCTTGTGGGGCAAAAGTCGGGAATTTCTTTTGCAAAGTTGTCATTGTCCTTTGAGTCTTCTCAGGAAAATGGTAGACTAATCGAAGTCCAGTTTTATCTAAAAACCCATCAAGCCATTTCCCAACCTCATCTCCACAATCAAGAACAACTCCTACTTTGTCGTCAAAAATTCTATTAATTATTTCAATTAAAATCCATTAGTTCCTAATTACTATATATAATAATATATTTATAATTATAATGGTTTAACTTAATTACCTGCATGATTTCCGAAGTTGAGGGCTATCTTCAGGAATGTCCATTACGACGGAGTGTGCATCAGGCCCATTTAAAGTAAGTTGGTTACCATTGATGGCTACTCGAATTAAAGACATTTTTGGAATGGTCCTTTGGGTTTGGAAAACATAACGGGAATCCACTACCATGAACACCCTGTCACGCAGGTAGTCTGAAGCTATTGTATTATAATATAATAGGTTTTTATTAGCATTATACTGACTGACCCTATTTAAGTCTGTCTCCGACTTTATAAAATTAATTAAAATTAATTTTAAAAAAACGTTTAAGACCTTTCAACCCTATGATTGTGGAAGTAGCTTCATTGACACTGACCCCTTGGCATGATTTAACTGGGTATAGAATAAGTTGACTCACTGTTCCCACCCGTACCCATTTCTTAGGTTCTGGAACTTTTGTAGATTTTGACATCAACATTCCAGCAACAGCCCCCGAAGCTAATGCTGCTGAAACACCCGCAGCTAATTTCCAGTTATTGTCCAACATTTTCGAAAAATACAATTTTCAGTCAAAAGTCAGTTTCTTTCTAATCGAAATAATTGACAAAATGAAAATTAAACCAAGAAATGAAATAAATTATTTGAAATCAATTCAGTTATGTTTGCTTTCAATAGATTACCCTGGTATGGTATGTCAAATAGACTGGAAAACGTTTAGTAAGTAGCAATAGATATAGATAAATTGGACAAATAATACAATGTACTCTAATCGTTTTACATTGATGTACAGAAACTCGTATAAGTCAGTCTTAGGTTTTTTATGCATATGGGCAAAAAAATTCCACGTAAACCTATAGAAGATATATTCAATGCCAAGAAAATTATACTTAAGTTTTTATTATTGCCGTGTTTAATATTCAGTTTTAATATCGTTTTATCAGGGGAAAGACTCGCCCCACGGCAACTGCAGCCTAATGAAATAAGTATATTCATCCACTATCAACTATACTTAATTATTAAACCTAACCTTGCCTTTGCTTAGAAGTATAATTCCATTTAATCTTGCTTGAGGCTAATTTGAATGGATTTTTATTTATTTTTAATACTTCATGACAGATGCGATAAAACTGATCAGAATGAAGTAATGGAAAATAATATAAAATGAATGGTAAACGCCTGAAAAGCATTGACCGGCTCACCCAAGCTTATATAACTCGTATCAAAACTGCTGATTTAACTGGTAAGAAATTCAGTATATTTCCCATGCACTAATGGAAAATTGGAATTTGATCACGGAATACACTGACAATGATACTTGTGATTTAGTACCTTTGCAATAATAATATTAATCTAGACAATTTCAATAAGTTTGAAAAAAAAACAGTTGAAGCAAATATCATTATTTTAGACATGCACCACAATGAAATTCCATAATGATCGATACATTGAACACAGACCTTGATAGTAGTATACATGGTGAAACGATTGCTCTTGATTTATTTTTAAACCCTTATTAACCATTAAGTGCAGATTTTCCTTATACTTAGAAACATATCATGACCAAGAAATGATTCATGAAATGGACAAGTGTTTACATTTTTTACTAGTTTTATAACTAATTTAACAACAATAACAGTTAGAAGAAAAAAAATCAATAAGCCATAGTATAGTGTAGAAACATTTTAAACTAAAACCTACTATTTGATTTAGAGTATAATTAAATACAAACTGCATTGTGGCGAGACTAGAATTCAAATATACAGAGAGTCGTTTTCTATTTCTATAAAATTAACTAACTCAACAGATAAAAAAATTTGAGATTCAACCACTAAATTTTAAGACAAGAATTTTGCTTTGAATATCACATCTTTAAAATGGGACGTGCGGTCCAGCGTGCGCCCCAATGAATATAATAAAGATACTTATCGCTCGAACAGTAATTAGCTCAATTTATGTAGAACAACAAACGCCGACGATGTCACAAATTAATAATGACTTGCTCAATGAGATCGAAGTGGAATAAGATCGGACATCTTATAGTTTCAATACTGTATATATGTAGACAAATGCAATAACAATAACACGAGAGAGAAAGGAAATGCAACATATTTAGGACAGAAATAAACATAAATCAGGTATCTGATTAGTTATAGAAGTGATGAGACTTGTTTCTTACTAGTCCCTAAATATTAACTATGCTTTCCATTCTTAAATGTATTTCCATTTTCAAGTTTCATGTGTAGTTTCATCTTCTCACTGGAAAGGTGGTTGAATTCCAACCATTTCTTCATGTCATGAGGCATTTCAGGTTTTTTCAGCTCTGGGTAGGTTATCTTTACAAACTCTTCAACATTGAAGTTTGTCGCAATTTTTGAATAACCAACGCTTCGGATTATTCCATCTGCCAAGGTAATGATTCTTTGTTCAACATACACAAATTTTTCATCCCACCATACAGGCTGTGTGACAATCTAATTTGAAGACACAATTTTAGCATGGTGACCCAAATTTTAAATTTTAAAACTCTTTAAGGTGATATATATAATATTATAGATATGCAATCACACAATTTACCTTGTACGAAGCAAACATCATGAGAGGTAATCTATAGCGAATAGTATGGGCTGCGACCGAGCCACGACGTTTAAATAGAATTTCTATCATTCCGCATCGAGTGCCATGATCGAATCTGCAAAGGGTCAAAAGGGTAAGTTGAAGGAAGCAGGACCCAAGAAATAGTATTTTTGGCTTACCGTGCAAAGTCGTACTCGCGGAAATATCGCGCATTGTTCATATGAGTGAACATGAAGTCCGAATCAGTTGGCAGGACCAATCCTAAAAAATCATATATCAAAATTTCAAATATTTTTATTGCCCTTTCATTTTTTCTATATTTTGTACTATTGCCTAGTTAAATTATTAATTTCCAAATTACCATAAACTTCTGAAGCCTCCGTGAGAGATATCCGTTTCCGAAAGCATTTAGCAAAAAAGTACGTTAATAGAGTTCGAATGTAGTAATGGACATCGGACATGACGTACGCTCCCAAATTGAACCCGAATATATAAGCCGACATTTTTACAAAGGTTTTAGAGATTTACAAAGATCAAACAGGGTTTTATGGATTGTCTTTAATTGAACCTTGAAAAATACAAGTTTTATATTTAAATGGCAGGTTTAGTTGAAGTCTAAAAAAATCACAAAATGTCAGAAAAACTCTGATTTATTTTATGTTTAAAGTGGACCGGCCACCGGTGAATTGAGTTGAAAAGTTGGTGGATATGGATCGAACGAGGAGAAAGGAGCTTTTAGGGACAACACATACAACTTTCCTTTGCAAGGCCACAAGTGATAAGAACTTTCTAGCAGTGAGAGTTTTTTACTGGATTTTCCCTGAACAAAAGTACGGTTTTGTTTTATACCGAATTAACCGAATACCGAAATCCTGTTATTTGCGATTGAAAAGATTTTAAAATAAGAAGGAAAAAATACCAGTCTTTTTATTACTTTGAGAACTTGAAGGTACAAAATACCCGAATGTTTCTTAATTTTTTTTAAAGTGAAAATAAATTAAAATTAACCCTGAAAGCTCCTTTACTTCGACTGCGTTCGATAAAAGCCGATCCCCGGGTTGCAGATGAATTCAATGTGCAGAAAATTTGCGTGAACTGCTGAGCAGTATCACGTGGTATTCTATGGAGTCCCACTCCCAATAACTCCTTCACTACTAACTACTGCAAAATGCAATGTTAAATTTGCAAATGCAAAAATAAGCAAGACTTTGTTGAATGTAGCTAACTTATGATTTTGCGTATAATATTTTATTAGCGTCTGCTACAAAAGGAGATAAATCAAACTAATCTTTCCCCATGGATCCGATCTGGGTTCTGGGTGTCTAACGGGTATTGCAAATTGCAATTTGCATTGCATGTAAAATATACTAACTTGAGTAGTTCCTTTCATGGTGCTTGATTAATTGATTTCCTTTTTTAGAATGTCTTGCAAATATCAAAGTGCAACTCAATTTATTAAATTATTTTATGATATTTGTAGTAGTAAGTAGGTAAATCAAATAAATTAGGTAATTGAAAATGGAATGAAAATGAAATTGTTCAAAATCGCTTTTTTTATTGCTTATTTTTGTCAAAATTGTTTTTAGAATATTGCATTGAGCGAAACATGCCTGAGAAGCAATGCAATGCGGCTGGAAAAAAATAGCCCAAGGTTCTCTGGATTATTGGTCGATTATCATTGTAGAAGTATAATTATCGATATTAATTAATTTAATGTCGATAAACTCAAATTTCAAATAGAATGCAAAAGTGGAGTAACAAAAAGCTTTCTGATTAATTGTTGGTTTAAAGTAATTAAACTCAAACACATCGTTTGTCAGGGTTTGGTTTGCATAATTTAAGTATTTAAAATGATTGGTGGACAATTTGTAGTTCAATCTTTTAGTTGTTTTGATATTCCGAGTATATTCGCGAACTAAACATTTTCAATTATTTATAGAGAGAGGTTCAGCTATTTGAGTATCTAATATTTATATGTATTATGACTTATGACTTAGTAATAGTATTTCTATGGTATTATGAAATGGAATTGATTGTTCAGCAAAGTTCTTCTACATTCTGGTCTTCTACTAATGATTTAAAAAAAAATAGAAACATCGATTGATTTTTTATTGATTTTATTTGCTAGAGATACAAATTGAATTTGGTTATGAGGCTGATAATTTTTATTTTTTAAGGGGGAATAAAAAGGGTTTCGTCGGGTTTTCTGCTGATTTCTGACATATAATCCCCCGTATCTAATACTATTAAAAGAATAAAACTCTTGATACTTTTACTCTTTTTGGCCAAGAAGACAAATGTTCTGCGCATGCGTGATTGAGAACAACCCAAACATTTCCGTTACTATACTTTAAGTACAATTTCTTTCAAATAAAATCGAAAGTTAAATGCTTTCAAGAAACTTTACATTTGATTTGGGTTTTATCATGAAAAGTAATTTTAGATCATTCCTATCCAGAAAGTTGATGCTTCGTTTGCATGCAATGCAATTTATTGAATTGAATACGTATAGTTTTAAAATACCTCTGATATTCTTACCTTAAACAATATTATAGACAATAAAAATATCCAATAAAAATCAAAAAGCCAATGAAACAAATTGAACCCACCGGAAACATTTTTAGAAATTAGTATAAGAAAGAACAGCCCTTAATTAGAATCGAAATTCCAAAAGCATACAATTAAAAAAAAAGCTTTATTTATTTGTTGCAAAATGTTAACTAGCTAAATAAATGACATGTTACTTTTTAAAAAAAACTCTGCTGCCCTAACAAAAGTAAATAATGATTTCGACACTTTGACCTACAACTAAAGGTAGATCTTCACAGTTAAAAAAACAATTTTTTAAATTGTAAGAAAATGTATCCATAAGACAAAATTCCGTAAATATCTACTTTACATTGCATTTAAATACGCAATGAAATAAAAAATAAAATATTTCAGATTATATAACATCAGATTATTAAGTTATAATGAATCTTCTAGAATTTACATTCCCATATAGTTTTGCATACCCATTATCAAAAGTCACAGGAAGTGACGCAGTAAGTAACAGTCTAAGTATGTCTCATGTCTGTTCTTGTACTTAGTAATTTCTGGCGAATTAGGAACACATTTCAGAATTAGTTCATTACTAAATCAAAGATCCAATCTTCAAAAAGCCTGCAAGAAACCAACACAGAGATAAAAATGAAGTGAAAGTTTATGTGCAAAAGTGGGGAAAGTATATTTCTCTAAAAAATACTGCATTGTGCAGATACTGCTGCGCACTGTGAGTCACTACCATAGTCCAGCAGAAGAGCTTTCTATCCCACTTCAAAGATGAGACTTTTTTATCTATAGAATAAGTATAAGTCCTCAAATATGTGTGGTATTACATGTTGTAACAATGCCTTTGGCATCAGACTGCAAAAGTTTCAAGATTGCAGGGAAATAGCACACAGAACTTTAACATTAGGAAGATACATGCTGAAAATTCTATTATCTCGTCAATGCTGCAATTTGCTGCAATTTCCCCGAATTCCTGAAAGGACTGGGATAACAGAAAGATGCGGTGTATCCTCAACTGATCAATATTAATATTTTTAACATGTTTTCAGTTTACGAGTCGATTATAAATAGCATTTACAAAGTTTTAAGTTTTAGGTATTGTCTCTTGGAAGAAATTTTAAACTTTAATTTTTATGTTCATTTCATGCTGTCACAAAAAATCCATGTTTATCATTTACATTCTATGAAAAAAATTCATCTCGGAAGTTTCACACAGGATTTATGAATAGGACTGTACTTTATGTAGGACTTTCCCTACTTTCTCTTTCTCAGAGACTGTTCCTTGCTCATCGCTTATAAATTTTTAATTTAGAGTGTTCTCTAAGCTTAAGGATTTTTATTTTTTCATTCGTTTATATTCAAAAAAAGCATTAAAAACTGATAATAATTACAACAACTGACAATGAGAAATTGTCGGAGGTATAAGAAGCAGGTAATTTTAGACTAGCCCTTGAGTGTCTATTAGGGCGAGTCTGGTATTAAAAAGGAAGCCGAGAAGATGTCGGACTCTTCGTCCCTTGCTTCTTCGGAGGAGCCCCTACCAGTTTACTTTCGTCCATTCACCCGGGAGTCAATTAAGGCCATTAACCAGCGGATGATAGAAGAAGAAATTAAGAAAAAGGAAACAGAGGCTAAAAAGGCAGAGACTGAGGTAATTTTGTAACTTTTAACGTTTTTAGAAGCAAAAGGTGTATATAAGATACTGATGTTGAGAAATATATTAAAAGGGTAAAAATTACAAAATAAACAAATAATACCTTCAACTATTGCTTATCATACATTTATTCAAAATTCAGAAAACACTTCCGTTTTATTACATATGCAAAAACGATGAGAATATATGGATTGGAGCTTTTTCCATGTTTACACTTACCTTTGACTATAATAGCATAAATAAATGGTGGTGGATTGAACAAACACTAAAATCTAAAACAAAGGATGCAGGCAGGGGCATACCATATTTTTTGGTTTAATTGCCCAGGGGCGTTCATTTCTTAACAACTGGGAGATCATTTTAATAAAAATGTTTGCCTTGGCTTGGGCTGAAATGTACTTTTGACTTCATTGTCTGAAGAAATAAGCGTCCCTATAATTAACCCTTGCGAAAAAGCATTTTATCTAAGCTAAGTTTTAATTGATGGGAATGCAAATTAACTGAAGGATGGAGAAGATGTGGGGAATAAATCAAAGAAAAAAAAGGCCAAGGACGTAAGTAAAACTGGTGACCAACATCAATCATCTACCTATCTGCTCTGAACTAATACTACAAATAATAACGTGCACTGAGTAACATAACGGAACTAATGAGTTACTAATTAAGAAATTTAATCCGAGTTAAGATACATTTGTCACATACCATAATAGCCTGAAAATTGTTTTTATAATTATGCTACTTTAAAAATTAATAATAAAATTCGAATTCAAAAAGTTAATTTTGTACACCTGCATTTTGTATTATAGTTGATGAAAACAGATAGACTCATAAAATGTGCATAAATGTATCTTGACTGACTCCGAACACACTCTGAACTACCAAAGTAAAAGTATGTAAGGGGTTTTGCATGAAATGGGATACATTTCACCAAATAACATGACACTTATTATTTGATTCCATCCTATTATCTAATATAGAAATAATCAAAACTTAGTTCAAATTAAATAAATTAGAACGTAAAGCGTACCTATCACCACCACCACAAAATAATAATAATAATAACCAAAATCTAGCAAGTATTTTATTTAATTCACCCAGAAACAGATTGACTGTCTACAACAATTAACTAATTGTGTATAGACAGTTGCCGGCTGGATAATGGATACGGTTTCGATTAATTGATTTCCATTAACAATTATTGCTTCCACTTTTGATATAATCAGAGTATTTTTATCAAATAGAATTGAGAAATTGAGATTGTGAGTATAGTAGGGATTGGAAACAGTAATTTATTAGCAAATTATTGTATTCTTTAGTTAACTATACAAATTATATTCATTCATGATAATTTTATGTCCGGCCGGCAATTGTTCATTCAGCCGATAAATGCCCTGACACGCATATTAACTGGCACTCGGCTCACCCACTGGAACCCTAACCAGATTCACGAAGATTTTTGTGCTTTTGAGCGTACATGTTGACATTTGAACGATTCAAATGACCATCTCTTTACCTTTCAGCATTTTTGAATTGAAACTTCTTATAAAAATGTTAAATTGTATCTTAAAAGCACATCAATGTAGGTGTCAAGTTGTACTTCTTTAACAACACCCACTCTGCTTTAGATTTATGACTATGCTCGCACCACTTGCAATTTATATCAAAACACTTTCTAAATTCTTCGTTTATATTACAGAAACAATATGATGATGACTCTGACGACGAAGGGTAATTAATATGATTTAAAATAGCAAATATTAATTTACTATAGTATCTAGGGTGGTATTAATTATATCATATTTACTAACAGACCCCACCCAGATCCAAATCTGGAGCAAGGTATGCCATTGCCTATTCGAATGGCTGCAGCTTTTGAGCAAGAATTGGCCTACATTCCTCTTGAAGATTTTGACCCTTTCTATCATCACATACCTGTAAGCCAAATTTATATGTAATTCTCAAAGTACAATCAGAAAAAATCATATTTTAGATCCTATTCAAAAAATCAAAGTTAATGGCAATTGGCAGTCTAGGGGTTTCATACATTTATTTTGATTTATTCGAATAATTCTGTAGACATTCGTGATAGTAACAAAGAAGAAAGACATTTTTCGATTCTCAGCAACTGATGCAGTATGGCTTCTGAGCCC